>JAQGCA010000051.1:0-58149 GCA_034698945.1 Protaphorura quadriocellata | reverse complement strand
TCATCCTTCAAAATATGATTTTTCTGGAATTTTCGACTTACACTTTGTTCAAAATCGCATGATCGAGCTAATTAACTCAATCCGACTGGACAGTAATTTCTAGTATTCTCAGGTTCATTGACCTGACCTGACCTCGAACCTCTTACTTCGCCTTAAGTCCGTAAATAGGTATTTTGGTACTGCAGATTTTTCTACTTTTCGGCAAAATGGAAGGCTAACATATTATCTACAAAATATGTGTAGTTTTGGAAATGACCACGCCTTCCGGCGAATTTACTTAACCAGTACATTCTTTTCATTTCATAGTTGTATGCATTTTTAGGAGGAGGTCTAGAAAGGCACAATAAATTACCGCAAAGCAATCTAAACTATGTTGACTTAGCAAGTAATGGCCTAAAATCATTCATATAGTTAATTTGATTTTTTTTAATTCTAATAAATTTTTGGACACTCTGTACACTAAGTTCTTGTAAGGTACACGAAGGGATTTGTCCAAAAGGGTACACTATAGTCCTATTTTTATACCTATTCCATTTCATTTTCTCTGTGTAAGTATAACTCCTTCCTTCAATTCAACCTCTTGTTTTATGGACTTGGCGAGTACTTACTACATTTTTATGGAGAATTTTCTCTTACTTTGAAGAGCCACCAGTGTTAAACATGACTTTCCTTCTCGTAAGGAGTAGATAATAGGATGCGTAATGAATTGAGATGGTTTTCTTTGCCTTGAATAATACATTCGAGGTACATTTAAGGAAATGGCGATGGCATCCGATTACTTCGTTAGCATCCTCATGCACTTTGTGTACTCCAGAGCGGAAGTTGCAAGCACTACTCATAGCTAGAGAAAAAACCTATGGTTGAATTTCTTGAATGCTTCCTCCTCGTTAGTCATGTCATGTCATAGTCATCAGCATTGTTTATTTAATAATGAGGATCTTGCTTTGTACTGAACTAAGGAAATTGAAATACTAAAGTTTAATTGAGGATTCCGATTAGTAATTTGTTTCTGTAATGAAGCCTTGGGAATCAACTTGAGCAGTAAAATTAATCGGGTCAATTTGTAGGAGTGGGTGTATGACAGTAATAAAAACAAACCGAGGGAAGTTTCATGGACAAGAAACTTTCTTTCACAAGGTAAGCTCGTCCTCAGTCAGTACAAGTTTGATTGCTCAAGACTCAACTTTGCATAAAAAAGTTACGTGCCGATATATTTTCTGAACGTGTGCTGTGCAAACTCACGAAACTATTCCTCACTCAAAACTTGAAATATAATATTTTTAGACCGATGGGATCAAAAATTTTCACAGCGCCAATAATTTCGAAATAAGGTGAGCCAAAAGTGATAATTTAAACCTAGTCTCGATAAATATGTACGGCTGTGTATCTCGTTTAGTATATGTACTCTACTACTGACTTGTTCGAATTTTCGTTGATTCAAATAGTATTCATTATCACAAAATGCAGTAGCAGAGAATTCGACATTCCTTGAGAATGTACACAAAAATGAAAATGTAATTCGAGTTGCTAAAAAATCATTCGCTTAAGTGCTTTCCTTCTAATAGTTTTCCAATTTCCTTATTTGAGGATTGTGTATGCATTATATTGTATTTCTGATAATACAAATTGCTTAACTTGTGTGAGATTTCTTAATATGGTATTATCATTCGATTCAATTAAAATTAACAAAGTTTGGACTGGACCCCGAAGACTCGTGTGTATAACAAAATTGTCTGAATAAGCGAAATTGAATAAAACTATGAAGGGATTCAAGCTGAAGTGGGGATAAAATACCTGAAAGGAGCTTAGACTAAAACTGTCAAAGTTTGCAAAGAAGTATGAATATTTAACGTTAGTCATTTCACTTTGTACTCCTTTGTTCGTCGTCTACTTTTATTCCTAGCGTAGACGTAGTCAATTTTATTTTACTCTTACGTAGAAAGAAACAGTACCTAAGACCTGCTACTATTTCTGTCGACTCAAATCGTAAGGTAAATTCGCCTGTCCAAGTCCCCATGCCGTAATGTAAAGAATGCTTTTGCGGAAACAAATATTTCATGCCTCCTTGTGGCATTTAAATGCACGCTTTTCAAGAACGTACAATTCACAATTCACGCACAAGGACGTCGAATTGATTAAGTCATTCATTCAGTGACTCGTTATTATACACGAGCTCTTGAAGATGTAGTTGCGCAATATGAAAGTAAGTCATTAATATAAAAGAATCATACATTTTTAAAGTTCAGCCTTTCCTATCACTAATTTTCCAAAGAAAGTTTAATGACGTGGATTGACTGACACTTAGGAATTGGAATGCGTGTGGCTTCCTGAGCAAACAAAATGGGGTGGCTTAAACAGACCTCAATAAACTTTTACTGCCTCCAAAAACTGAATAAATAAAAGCCTTATTTATTTATATACCTTCAATGTTATCTTGAGGTGAACTAATAATTTGTATATAGATTTTAGATATTTTTATAGGTAAGCAATTAGATTATATTGTACTTGAAGAGTATATTCATTTTACTTGTACCGAAAGGTTGATAATTTAAAACCACACTTTCATTACGCTTATTGTGTTTTGAATAATTAATTCTTTCTTAGCAATAAACTTTTCTTCCAGTTTTAATTTACGTGCTTTCCGCAATGCAGAAATTACTAATAATTTTATAATATAATTTTTTCATCTTAAATATACGATTAAAACAGCCAATACGAAAAATCGAAAATACAAGTCCGTAGAGTGAATTAAGAATTTCGACTGGAACAGCTAAAGCGAAAGGTTTAATTGTGTCATTTATCCGGACAATTTAATTCGAAAACAATTCTTTCACTACTCTCAACTGACCTGATCTTCTACCGAACTCAGGAATTTCTTTCCAAGAAAAATCTTTCCAACTTTGGAATCAAGAGCTCTTGAAGTTAAGATTAAAGCAAGAGTGTGGGATCAGACGGTGGAAAGAGTCACTTGCTAACATTACATTGCATTAGAAGGAACCCACCGGTTTTCTCCTTTTCCCCGTGCGTAGGTTTCGTAGTAAGAATCCAACTAACCGAAACCTCCTACTCTATTATTGATTCACACGCCTCTACACATACCTACACAGAGCCCAAGTGTGAACTTTCCTATTTGTTTCGATTAAAACTGAGAACTTTCCAAACATGCAACATTCTATCCAGTAAAGTGCTGCTTTCACTTCTAGTCCAAATTCCAGACAGGCTTAGGTAGCCAAATACAATTTTACTCCGTGTGGGCGTGGTCATCCATACTAACGATTTGTATTGCCAGTGGCTAGATTAGCGAAGCTAGTGTATTACCATATTATGCCTGGAAATACTTGTGCGTTCGACTTTCCCAGAATGTTGGTTTTAAGAAAGGAATTAAATTCTATTACATTTTGTCGCCAAGTTAGAACACGCTGGTGAACCAAACGAAATAAAAACTACAAATATGTAGTCGTAAAATGTAAAATAGGTAGGAAGTAATTTTCTTAAAAGTGGTTTCTTTTTGACTAGAACTGTAAAGTATACTAATTTTGAATCAACATCGTAACCATTTACAAGAACGGAGACTTCAACTGACAACTTAAGGAATCGCAAAGGCTAGAAATAGTTTGGCTAGCACGACACGATGATTTGTGATGACGAATTATATTTTACACATTTTTTGAAAACTTAATTTCTAACTCTTTGTTCGTTAATTTTTGCCCTCTAATTAAGTCTAACCTCGCGTCAAGAAAATTGTTGGTTGCTGTTTCTGAAGAAACTCCAATTGCCTGACTGGAATCCCCAATTTCTCGTCAGTATTATCAGTCATGCGATCGAGAGTACAGTAGTCCATTGCATTACATAGTTGGAGTGTGTCGTGAGAACTCCTACATGTGAAAACTCAATACGTAGTAGTCGTACCTAAGCCTTTCTTCCTGACTCCCCAAATTGGGCACCAAGTTTGGAAACTCATTAGTAATCCAATGACATTTGACATTGTTGTCTGATGAATGGGTCTAAGGTATTGTAAAATTGTTCAGAGAGCCTCTTTGACTGGCGTGGTATGTCAATGTTTCTTCCACAAGTGAGCTTGAGGGAAGTAAAAAAAAGCGAATGCCTATTATTACACAAACCGAATTGTTCGTGCGTGTTTTTCGGAAGGACATTTTCTCCAGGAAGATTTTTCGTCGTCATCTTCAACAGGGTGCGAGTGCGTTGCTTCGCTTCGGTATAGTGCAAATGATAAATGAATGATAATGGGAATTTCAGGGCTAACCCTTTCTTTCATACATAGTAGGTTAGGTTATATTTTTTCTACTGTACTTTAAAATTTGAGCCTCGCTTAAAATACTTATGGGATGTAAAAGGGAAGATGAAGACAGAGAAAATCGTTCAAAGTTAAATGGAAGGGAAGGAGAGAAAAAAATAAACACGGAGTTTGCTCATTGCTCCTTATTTTTAGAATTTCTTATGGAACAACCGAAAGTCATGCATTGCAATGGATTTCTCTCATTCTTTCATACATAGTGTGCATATGTGTTAGAATTTACCCAGTATGTATGTCTACCTAATATCCATCCGGTTTTCCACTGACTTAATGATTTTCCTTGTGAACTCTGATACCCGCTTTTCCGTGCCGGGAGGGGGCAAGGCTGAAAAAAAATGCGAAAAAAGGGATTAAGTAAGATTTTAGCAGAGATTATTTGCATGCTTGCATGACTCCATACAAACAAATACTATACACATGCTCAAACGGTCGTTCGTGAGAATCAGCCAGGACTCCGAGTAAACTGTGGTAGTAATGTTGGGATTACATGTTGTTGGTTGTACGTCTTAGATTTACGACTTAATTAATCAATTAAACTTAGCATGTAATTATTATGGGTGATTATTCAAGTTTAATAGCATTTAGGACCTACCGGGTTGAGTGCGTATATAAAAGTAGGCCTAAGATTTTATGGACTTCAATATTCGCTATTTAATAAACAGATAATATCATATTCCGCATCCGCATTTCATACTTTAAGGGGAGAAGCCAAGGAATAAATAAATTCAGTTAAGTCAAGTCGGTAATGTAAGACAGCCAATGAGCACGTGAACATAAACGTCAATGTGTCTTTTAGTATTCACAATAAATTAAAAACGAACAAACAAAAAGTGGGGCGGACATTGCAGATACCTTGATACTTTGCCAATAGCGGTAGATTATATAAAAGGATTATACAATTGGATTTCTAAATCTCTCGAGTGCCGCATTAGGTTGTATATCATCAATTGTGCGTTTCTTTGATGTTAATTGATTTTCTGTAAGGATGTGCTTTTTGATCATTATTCTTGACATGAACTGAACAGAGTCTACCAACATTTACGATCGATGAGGCTGAATCTGTATTGAAGAAACGTGAGAGCGCAAGGAAAGCATTAAATTTTATCAAAAGAAAGTTCAGTCAGTGCAATGTCTTACGATGCAGTACATTGCGTTTATCGAATGTTATCAGGTTAGACAGTGGAGTAATAAATGAATTTTTTCTTGCTGCAATGACTGTATGTTGTATTGCACGCAAGAAATGAACCGCCGGCATCGTTATCCGTACTGTACTCCATTCGTGACCAAACGCATATACTTGTACACACTTGGTATGTGACTGTGGATGAAGTCTCAGTAATCAAGAACTTCTATTCAGACGTATAAAACTTATTTATAGTCTGCATTTTAATTCCTGAGTTTCTTAAAACATAGTCTGACAAGTTATTTTTGATTTTGAAATGTTTGCTGTTGAGTTTTGAAGTGAGGTTATCTAAGATCTAGGTCGAATAATGTCCTTCTTCTATTTTATAGATAGTTTTTTATGACAATCAATAACCCTAGATTTGTATCATCGTGTCTGTAATATAGCAGGAACAGAAAGAGTCCTGATAAAATTGGCCACAGCCAAAACCAATAATGCAGAAAAAAGCCTCACCTGGGCAAATACCATTATCAGTTAAAATATTAAAATAGCCAGATACTGTTTTAGATAGACACATACTTTACGGATTTCAGATCGCACCCATTCGGATATTTTGTTTAGGCCTGAAGAAAATAGCACTGTGTGAGTAGCTGATTCGATCAAATCCATGTACGGTATATTTTTCGGATTTCTGTCATTGTATTTTTGGTGTTCCTCGTCATGGTCCATACCAGTTTCAATGGGCTTTTTTAAAGGATAATTGCTCCTGCGACTGGTGAGAGCTTTGCTGCCTTGCCTTTCTTTTTCAGAGAAGGAGTTTGCCATTTTAGGAACTTTCCCTCCTGGCGAGGACTTTTAGAAAAAATTTAATTTGTGGCTTTTTTATATGTATGTAATTTTCTTTGTGATGATGTGGTGTTTTCTGAACCATTTTTGATTCGTATAATTTTCTGGTTTTCTCACTGAAAAAGTGGCTACAGGCTTACAAGATAAATAAACTTTTACGTTATGCGCTGTTTTATACGTCAATATTATGATCGTTTCAGTCCAGATCTTTATTGATTCGTCCCCTTTGCCCTTTACTTAAGACGGGGCAAGAAAGAGGAAGCCATGGCATGTTTGACATAGACATGAATTGAAATTGTACTACGCACACTATATAGCTGTACACATAAAAAATGTACGTAAAATCCAAATATTGTTATGGAATTCTACTCTTGGAATAAAAAACACGTCTGGAGTAAAGTCTGGAAGTCAGTCGGAGTCGTAGTCAGTTGAGGATGAAGATAAGAGAAATGAGTAGTGTAATAAGTAGTAAAGCACGGATCATCTCATAAGGTTTTGCAACTCCTTAATACCCAACTGTTTGTTTCCCTTATTGCTTCATTATTTAATCAAATTGCAGAGCACAGAAAAACCCAAGGTTTTATACCCCAGACTTGCACGCAATTTAATGAATGAACGTCACATCACATGCAATGGTAAATACTAAGCGGTTTAACGTACTTTGGTAGACCCGTAATTTGACAAATATCATCATGTTATTACTTCTTCATAGGGTAGTGCACAGTAGTAGTAGCCGAATGAGAAAGTAGCGAACATTTAATGTAAACGTAAAAGTCAATGCATGTGCTCTCAGCAGTGTCTGCATTAATCATGTCGGGGTTTTTGCATTTCTCCCTTTCCATTAATCACTACCCCGAAGGACTTTCCCTTGAGTATTTTTAAGCAAAGGTTCTTGTGTTGTAACTTTCCCTGAAAAATTCGTTTGTTGGTTGACCAATCTTTTGTGTACTTTTATGCTCTTTTTTGTCGTATAAACTTTACAGAATTACAAAAGGATAGCTAGCTAGCCCATGAATAGATGACTACTTCTGATTCGGACGGATAGAATATTTTTTCAGTCGGCAGACCACAATCCTCGCAATAATAAACGGGTTTTAAAAAACTGGACATGCATGTGTGATCGTATCTCTGGGTTCTAAAAAGTTGGAGTGCAATCAACATATTTCGAGGACTGACTCTGACGCAATTGAATTTTCTATGGATTCTTATGGCGCGCCAAGTCAGTCACTCGTAACGCAACTACAAATTGATCGGGAGAAATGACGCCATTTCAGATGCGAACATACATGTTTTTGTGTATACTTTCTCTTTATAAACAAACTATGTAACGTCGGTGCGTTATTTAATTTTAATCATTTTTTTCTATCAATTTTATTCAGTTTCTTTTCTTTAATACGCCCACCTAGTCGAATCTGACAGAACCAATTAATTACTTCAGATTAACGTATTTCGTGGGGTTTCCCACGAAATACGTATACAATGTTCTAATGGATTCGGGATATTTTTTTACGTCTACTTTGCGGTACATGTCTACTGTAACGCCGCATTTGTGGAAAGTTTATATTATGTAATGAACATCTGTCAGAACAAACCTTGTTTTCCCGAAAGTGTTACAAATTGCTGTCTAAACATTGGTGATATGTAATGTGATTCTGATATTATGAATCATAATTCAAAACATATTTTGTAGAATTTGACGAATCGTCAGCATAACT
Organism: Protaphorura quadriocellata; assembly: GCA_034698945.1. NCBI lineage: Eukaryota > Metazoa > Arthropoda > Collembola > Poduromorpha > Onychiuridae > Protaphorura > Protaphorura quadriocellata. Next base: position 50,150 of record JAQGCA010000051.1, on the reverse strand, counting down.
TTCACATTTTTCTGGATAGTGAAGCATTCAAGGCATTGACAAATTCCTCTTCATTATTCAAAATGAATGTTTTTGTGCATAATATTAGGGAAGGATTGACTAAAGATGAGTACTCAAAAAAACTCAAATAAATTGAAAAATCTGGCAAATATTGCTCAACAAAAGTGTTCAGGGGAATTCGGCAAGGATTTTCTTTTCCACTCTCTCTCGCGTGCATCTGGAAATTTACATCCGGGCAGAGGGGGCAAAGTAACTTGCAATTTATTTACAATTGGAGCAATGCACTAACTTATTAAAGTATTACGATGAGAGAATGACTATGTTATAATATAAACTGTAATTATAATTTTCGTGCGTGCGGAGTTCTGTGTATCCTCTCCGCCGGCATTAAGTAACTAACCAAACTCTGTTACTGGTTACTGTATCGTCAGTACTGTTCGACGCTGTGTAACCTGACCGTGTTATAGTTTTAACATTACAAGGATTAAAATCCTCCTCACTAGTTAAGTTGTGAAAATAACGTCAGAGATTGCCTAACAGATTCGTTCTAGATTTATCCGACACAGATGTCTGATTATTATTATTATTATTATTATTTAAATGTTCCATTCATTTAAAAAGCCATGAATTGCTATCTTTGGTTGCATGGTTATTTAGCGATGGCGGTATAATAATATCAGGCCAACCACCATGTTTGCATTGCAACTTGTGAAATGCTAAATAGAAAGAGGGTAAGTAATATTAAAATTTTTAGTCAGCTACGTGCGAATGTACGTTCAAGCACATGCCTACATTTAACACGTCTTTCTTTGTTCATGTCAGGTTTTCATTTCAAAAATCAAGTCAATAAATCCCACAATGGCAAACGACTGCACTGTAGGTGAGATTCGTAGTGGAGTACTTTAGAAACTGAAGTGTAGTAGTGAGTTTATAGAGAAATTTATAGTTTTTTAATATTTAGCGTGGTTGTAAAATTAGTGTTCGATTTAAAATTTGTATAAACTCGAATCGTACTACATATATAAAACATGCAACTAGACGACTAGCATTTAATTACTTGTGAAAGTTTTTAAAACCTTGGTCTATCTTATTCCGGTAGGTTAGTTGCATATAATTTATTGGTCTATAAAAGTGGGTTAATTCGATAGAGTAAGATTGCAATTATTCAATTTCCAAGATCCAATGGGTTTGTATTGCACCCAAGTTCCTTTTTTGGCTCCTTCAGGCGTAGCATACGAGTACATTTCAATTACCTTCCAATTTGTGAGATAAGTATTTAGAAATCAAATTATTTTGTTTAAAAAAGTTGTCAACTTCTCGGTGATTGAAAAAATGGATCATTGCTACTTATTTTGTTCACATGCTGCTGTAAATGAATCCTCAAGGACCTTGTTCTTCGTATGGTCGAATATAGTCTTCGAAGTTTTAGTGGTGACAAAAGTTATATCTTAGGTTCGCTTTCTATATATACACTTGAGCGGTATAATTTTACAGTTTAATTTGCAATTCATTGGCAAGCTCAAAACTAGGAATTTTATGTCAGTATATTCTGCCGTAGTGGTACAGGTACCCCTTGCCGTTTCGCTGCAGTAAGAGTTTTATTGCTTACTAATAAAAGCAGCGCCCTCTGACGAGATCGTTATATTGCCCGAAGAAATTCCCATTGATTGCAAGAGATATTTCTGTGTGCATTATCTGCAACTTTTTCCCTAATAATGTGGAGGATATCATTCTTATAACGGATCGGAGAGCCAACCAAATCTCTATAAAGATACCGGTAGTGTTTAGCAGGCTTGTTTGAAGTTTGACCGGTAAATATCATCTACGTTATGAGTATATTTAATAGGGATTTGGTACACAAATGATTTCTGCAAAAGTCCAAATATAACAATGGAACGATTATTTTTGTTTCAGGAGATGCCTCAGGAAACGAAGAAGAGGAGGTTCATGAAATGAACGGTGACGGAGATGTGAGCGTGAATCGTGTGCGCAGTGCATCTCAATTATCTCTCAATAATTCCTCTCACGGGGACACTCCCACAATGAGTTCAAAGACTTCTTTGGCAGAAGTTTACCCCAAAGAGGGTGGGGGCGGTGTGTCCAGGACGACCCCGCCTACTCAGTGTGAAGAAAATGGCGGTTCTGGAGAAAATTCTCATCATCATAATCAATCATCCCATCATCAGTATAACAATGGTCATCATCACTCATCCTATTACTCCAATCATTACAATAAAGACAGGGGTGGTGGGAACAGGGGGGAGGGTGGTCACAGTCACAGCAATGGTGGTTCTTACCATAATGGTGGTGGTGGTGGTGGACATCATCACGGGAACAGTAATGGGAATGGATACTACCAAAATTCATACTACCAGCGAAACAATTACAATAATTACCGGAACACCCATTACGACAGTAGGGGTGGTGGGGGTGAAGGAGGTTATCAGGGTGGAAGTGGAGGTTCGGACTACAATTACTCCCAAGCCTCCAGGTATAGTGGAGGTCGGTATCGAAAACCGAGGTCCTATTCTTCCAATTATTACTACAATAATGCGACGTCAGGGGCTCAGCAAGGTGACACCACCAACAGACCTTCTTATAACCAAGGTAAGCATACAAAATTCATTTATAATTTCAAAATTTCATCTTTGCTAAAAACACACGAAAATTGTTAAAGCAAAATCGACTTGCTCAGAAATTGTCGATACATATGGCTTAAAATTTTCAGAATGCACTTGCGAGTGAGTTCGTTTTTCGAAATTTTCAAGTTTTCACGGCTTTTCAGGCGGAAGACCGTGAAAAAACGACTGATAAACTGAGACAAACTCATTCATTATCTACCACCGCGCGCTTCCAGGTGATCCAAAATATTTTGTTTGAGATCCCACTTTAGCTTTCCAAAGAGGTATCCCACCCGATTGTACCTATTGTGGTTCCTGAGATAGGGGAAATACATATTAGTCACCCTGTCCATTCTGAAGGTAGAAATCTCAAGAAAACTGGTAGAAGTAAACCAGACGAGATATCAGTCACAATATCGGATTTGCTAACCCAGTCCGCAATATTTGAGGATATTAAAATTCACAATCACACTTCAAAAATGCAAATGTAACTCATGAATATCATGACATGCAATTCCAGTTTCTCTCAAAATATAATTCGGAATTCGGATTGCTTCCTGTCAACACCCCACGATTCCTATTCCATTAATCCCGAAAGGTTTCTAGCCAAATACAACAAGGGTTTTTCTGTCTTCGGCGCGGCGTCTGAAAGCTGAGTCATTTCCTTCACCTTGTGCATCCTCCGTCTGGAACGCGCGGATTATTCTAAGGAGTCCGTAGTATTCGTCTAGGATTGGCTAGGGATAAAATAGCTACGCCAAGTGGAAACTAATATAGGGCTTACTTGATTCGAATTCTTGATGCATGCATGCATCCCAACCAACCCTAGCCTCAGCTCAGCGTTATGTTCCGGCATAATTAATTGTTGTCGTCGATTCTTCCTTTAATTATGTAAATCCCCGTTCATATCACATTGTACTTGTACTCTACTATTGTATGGTGGAGTTTGAAATGTAAAATGAAAAACCGTTTGTGTGGCAGTCGCTCAGGCGTGGCTAACTTAATAGGCTTTGCCATTCTAGAGTTTAAAATGAAAGGATGACTCTAGTGTATGTACTTCGCGTACATCCTAGTACTTTTATTAAATCCGCATTCCAAATTTTTGACATGGTTGAAATCCCAAAATTATACAGCGCTGCGTATGAAGCACTCTACATAAAGAGCGTCAATTTCGCACGCTTATTATAATTGTCGTGTGTCGTGTGCGAATGTGTAAAATTCTGGCAAAAGTTAAAACAAGTAAACTACTAACGAATTTCCCGGGAGTAATTTTCTAACTCATACCCGATTTTCTTTAACTCTGGACAAAAACTAGCCAATCGTGCACACGTTGTTCCAGTAGTGCAGACCTAACCTAACAATACAACAACCGGTATGGTTGTTGTATTGAAAAACTGAAGTTTTACCATACAATCCTACTAGAAGATTAAAATTGATGGGCGACATTCTCGACGAATAATATGGGATAGTTTTTGCCGAAACAGGTCTATTATTAAGTTACCAAAACTGATCAAAATATACGAAGTCGTGGATTCCTTACTCGTTCGCGGTTACTGTGTGTCTTGTAGAAACAACTGTCATTTTGGAGAAGTCCTTGATTTACGTACCTTTATGATTGAATCTATTTCTTCAATTTTCTCAAAACAAGCCTTCACAATATTCACATAATATGTATAGAGATGTCTGAGACGGACTTGTTTAAACTGTATTAAGCTTTTACTGGTTTCTTCGTTCCGGTAAGTCGTTACAGGAAATTAATAGCGTGTGTCTCGTGGGCGAATCACTGTATAGTCCATTGCAATTTTAAGACATCAAAGATTCTCATAAAGTTCTAAAAGAAGTCTTAGCTTTAAAATATACAGTCGAATGAATAGAACAAGAAAATACACTGTATTAAAATAAGAATGTATGTCCGTGCGACGAAGCTGTATGCTGCCGTGCTGAATCCTGAAACGTCTTACTTTCCAGTCATTTTTATTGAGAATACATAAAATGCACATAGAAGAGAGCTTCAAAGAAGTTGACAGACAATATGGCCACGACGATCCATTTTAAAAGCACAAAGCTTGGAGAGTCATGTTGTCATAAAAATGTCGCTTCAGACTTTCCCTTTAGTCAATTCCTTGCCTTCGCTTACGAAAAAAATAAGTTTCCCTCTCTTTCGGCACTTCTGCTCGTAATGATTACTTTCAGACGAAATCCTCTTTCTTTTTCCTTCTTCACTTAACGAGAAGAAGAAATGTTGCATGAAAGTTTCAAGAAAATAGGCTATATTAAAAAGATCTACAAATTCATACATATAAAATTCGGCCCACGCAGAATTGTTATCCTTAAATTCAGTACTGCAGCAATAATAAAATGGAAGAACTACCGTGTACAGAAACTCTGAAGCGATCTCCTTGCCTTCTATAGTGAGTGAGCCTTGAACATAGCGAAGCGGCGCAAACTGCTTGTACGTAGAAGTCAGATATTTTCAATACTTTACTTCAAGGCTCGATAAGGAAATCAAATATCAAAGCATGAGTTTGTCATAAAATAAAAAATATCACTTAAAAATATTTGTCTGCTGTAGTCAAATCCTTACAGTGTGGGTTACAAATAATTATTGAAGGAAAATCTTAGTTTGTTGTTCTTCTACTCATAAGTCTAGCATATTCCGTCCTCATTTCTCGCCTCAATATTTCCTTCAAAATTCGTCAAAACTTAACCTTTCAAAGAAGGTACCTTGGGAATTCCCATCACTCCAGCAGTAACATTTTCTTTCCTCTAATTTTCACTGCTTTCTCTCACGACATCCCTGGGATTATAGGATGATGGTCTGGAACTCTTCTAAAACCAAAAACTGTCAGACGACTCAGCAAGCATAGGAATAAAGTTACCACAATGACTACACCCGGACTCCCGGTCTATCTTCGTTATTTTAGTGTTATAAATATACACATTAAATTTAATGGTCCAGGGAAAATCTATTAAAATAAAAGGAAGCACTGCGTCATCCCATCGGTCCAACCACCAACTCTGCTGACCTATTATATTTTAGTTTTGGATTTTGAAGGCGCAGAAGGGCAACAATTGCCTTCGCCCTTTTATTATTAGACTCATTACGAGACGCTTAATGGGGCCAGTCATTATGTTCACAGTAAGTTACCTTCATAATGGTCACTTTCTCGAATCTCGAGCATTTCATATCTAAGACTTCCCTGTCTATACCACAATGCCATTAAATTCCTTTACCAAAAATTACACTTGGAATCGCCTTTAGAGTGCAACTTCTCTAGTCTTGGCTAGGAAAATAAAAGGATTTATCGTTTCTTTCCAAAGTTGACCTTTACAGGGCTGTAGTTCTCAACAAGTGACTAAAAACTAAAAACAAACATGTTTACAGAAGATAGCACTACTGGAATCCTTATTACAGTAGTATTAGGAATTTATTTTACTATTGTACAAGCTTTTGAATATAAAGAAGCCAAAAATGAATGACTTTTCCTTTAAATTAGATCAAATGTTTGCTTGTTTTGAGTCACAGTTGACGTCTTTTTTTTTAATAACTTTGGACTTTTGTTGATTGGAATCACTACGAGTTTTAATGTAGAACTGCATGAACTGAATATAGTAATGACGACCGCAATCGACGTCGGATTTGGGTCGCACTAATTGGAATTGCCTTAAGGACGTGGCCAACCGTCTGTGTACTTTTCCCATTATAGCTGGCTTTTGGAGGATTATCCTCGAAATGAGGAAAAGTGCAATGGAGTGAAACCTAGCTGAAGTAGTCATTCTAACTATGTCTTCTCGAGGTATGGAAACCCGAACAGAGTAAGACTGTAATGGCAGCTCAACCACAAAAATGGATATTATTTTGATTCACAGAACTTACAAAATAAAAAATCCCTATCTGCATTGTCGAACGGTTCTCATTTTGTTCTTCTACTTTTCCCGGTCTGCTTGCCTGAAGGATTCTCCTTCATTCTTCTTTTCCAAAAATTTATTCACCGCGTTACACACACATGTAAGAATGAAGGCCCAATTTTAACAAGCAGAACAAACAAGAAAAAAAGAATGTGAGAGAACAACTGGTTGCATTCATTATGGATTCTGTTCGTAGGAGAGTTCAAACTGAGCTAATGACAATTTGCATTACACACAAACCAGCCGTTGACTTGTAGCTCCACAAATACATACAAACCAATATTTTTTCTTACATTAGTCGTCTGTCTTAGCCTTTATGCAGATTTGCCGTCCATACTAAAAATGTTCCGTGTTTTAAGACAAGACTAGACAAGATATTTATTTTTTAATAGCACACCAAACATGGATTTGCATAATTATATTTAATGAAACAATTTAAAAATGAGTGCAGGGCAAAGTACAAGTATGCTTTCAAAGCATCAGTACAAGATCGGTAGGGTGGCTCGAAAGAAGATGTCAAGTTTTTCTAATTGATTCTCTTTTCGTATTAATAATACCGTTAATAGAGCATGGTAAGGATATCTACTGTAGTTTTCGATGGAAGAGCTCTATTTATCCAATAAATCTATATGATAAAAAAGAAAGAGCTAGGGAAATTATGATTTCAAATATTTTAAAAATCTAAGAGAGGAATATTTTAGCTTGCACGCACATGTTTCTACAATACCGAAAAACATTGAAACGTTCTGTTCAACCCAAACCCGTTTGCAAATTTCAACAGAAGTGAACCACCTTACTGTTAGATTGACTACTACATATGAAGAAAAGCAGGAAAAACATAACCAAGGGTTGGAAGTTATCTGGCCTTACTTAATATCAGAATTTAATAATAATAGGACAAGGCAGTCGGAACAGTCGGAAGCTTACCAGGGATGTTAAAATGTAACTTTTTTAAAGCCGAGTGAATTTATTCAAGGAGAAGTTTACAAACCGCGTAGTCGGCAGACAGACGCGCAGACATTGTTGACTTTGACAGGTTGGAGTTAGTTGAATTTGAATAAATGAATGCGGCAGTGCTTTATTTTCCTAAAATTCTAAAGCAATGTGCCATCAGGCCATGGTTGGGTCTTCTGTGCGTTATTGTATTGTATTGTAATCGCAATGAAAAGAATAGTTCAACTCCCAGGCATTGTTAAGAGTGTTTCGTTAAATAGAGGATTTAGGTTACCCCAAACTGACTTGTGATGTAAATGATCTTGTGAATGCTTTTGAAACCGGCATATCATTAGTTGTGAAAGAATGAGGGGTGAAAAGTACAAACAAATAAAGCGCTTTCATGAAGGTTTTCCGGTGGGTGTATAACTATTGACCTGAAAGGACAGGGTTGAAAAACTATTTCTCGAGTTTCCTTTGAATTTTTGCAGATTAATAAAATACAACTAAGTGCTAACGCAAACAGTAAAACATCGTTACATTTTTCCTGACCGCCATAGTTCATGGGAAAGAGCTGAATTGGAAAAATACGTATTTGCCATGTATAACAGAGGGATCCAACCCCTACCATATGGACCTCTTCGGTAAACTTTTGGAAAAACGATAGTTGTCAAGAGGGTCTAAACCCAAATAGACCAGACCTTCCAGGGGAGTTTATAGTTCAAATAAAAATCCCACACATGTTTAAATATGGGTTTTGAAAGGAAGAGGAAGTTCATTCAGAAAGAGGGTCGAGTGTTGGAGCGAGCATTGAATTGTTCAGCTAAGAGATGGGATTATTGTAATGCAAAGTGAAGAATTAATGAGCACATAATATCATGGAAGGATTCCAGGGTCGTTTCCACTAAGCAAGTGTTAAACGTGATATTAATTTTGTGAAACTTAATTGTTCACCAGGTGTGCACAGGTGAATCAAATTTAAAATCATACATACTTTATTTTCTCTGTCTGTCTGATCGTATATTCTTTGCTGCGTAGAAATAAATTAAAAATAGCAACAGACTTAATTCAGTACAGGAAATACCTAGTGACAGAAAAAATATTCTTCCGGAATTGACAACTATCGAATACCGTAACCAAAATATGGTGACTAAATTCGCTTATTTTATGAATTGGGATGACCTATATCGAAATAGTCGAACCAAGCTACCAGGTTCAATGGTTCTGATGGAAAATAATCCATTATGAAGTGCTATCAAGATAAGAGTATTCTAAAGTTTGTTTTGTCTAGTTGAATGTCTAGTTTTGCCTTTTTTATCTACACTAATTTGTGCAGAATATGTATAAGGTGGCTTCATCGGCGTCTAGATGATTACGTACTCAGTAAATTATACGAGAAGTATTTATAGTTGAATAATACTTCATGTGACGTAATGTACATCGTAGGGACAATATGTAGAACTTATAACAGGCGATATCCTTACTTTGAAACACTTTTTTACCACTTTTCGTTGACCTCCTTGAGAAATCCACAGTAGTTTGTGATCTGATACAATCTGTAAAACAAATCTTTAGAGGACCGAACGATTTTGTTTGAGAGCAAACCCATTCGATCTGTGCAGTAAGTCCAGTTGATTCTTCGGTTGGAGATATCTCTGATGTTGTAAAATCCAATATCCAAAATTATGCAAGTTCTATTTTCTTTCCTCGGTCTTCATAACTTCAATTTAATACATACGTCTTGCTTAACTCTTGGATGAAAGTCAATGTCCGTGTACATGTACTCATGTACACCCGTAATCAAAAGACGATCTTCACTTAAAATTCGAGCACCTCCAAGTAATTTAAAATAAAGGTTGTAATCGTAGCACCACAAATTATGCAACCCCTTGGTTAGGCCCGAATTCGAATGAAAACTCAAAAGGCTACGTCTTGCCGGCTATTACCATTTCTTTGCATACACGAGGACGAACATGAGATTTCAAATATAACGAAAACTGGTTTTTGTGAAACTGGAAGACGAAAAGAAAACCAATGCATGTGATAGTCGGAATGTCTATTCCAACTCCATCGTCATTTTCAAACTCCTGAATGAGTCAGTCAAGGTTGTCTGAGAAGATAATGTGACAAAGTTCGTGTAGATTTTCCAGAAGTAGGTACGTCTTCCTGGCACGGAGAAATCCGCAGATGAAGTCTTTTTAAAGGAAAATGATAGGAATAGTTTTACTTGCTTAAGCTGGATTGTTTTCTTCCGAACGGGCTTTTAACATAAAGAGTAGTAGTGGTTTTCTTATGAGTCTCGTTTGGCATACCAGATGTAAAATCGAAGTATAGCTAATCTTTCACAAGGCTACCTCGGATATGCCTAATTCTTCTTAATGTATTTTATCTCCACAGAAGCGTCTGATTATTTTTGATTTGTGCTAATGAAATGTCAAATGAGTCTTCCTTTTCTAAAACACATCAATTTATTGTGATTTGCCACCAACGTGTATCTGTAGTGCTTTAAGTGCATGGAACCGTTGGATGAAAGGAAGTTACCCACGCTTATACACTTCTGGGCCCATGTACTTTCTCTCTTTTATTTTTACTTGTTACTTTATTTCTTACTTACTTTTATTCTGTGCTGACCCTATCGAACTTGTCGAACTGATTCTATTCGTGACATCGAATCGGCAATAAATATGTGATGAAATGTTGTGATATAGTGCATCCGACATCTGTATATAAGTTGTATTAGTGAAAGTGTTTGATTCGGCCTCTGGCCATGCCAATTAAGTGTTAGTATCAGTAACCCTCGTACCCCAACATCATCATACGTGCTTCTGTACACAAAGTATAGTATAGAATGAGGTTTATTTCCGTGTCAAAAATATAAGACATAATCATACAATTCATTATAATTACTTCACGCCTAGAATTTCAATGTTTGACCTCTAATGGTCAAGGTGAAGTTCCGGTGGAATCTAAGAAAGTTTCATGTGCCCTCCGCTCTTCCCAATACATTCCACCGCGGCACTTCAACTTGGCCACTAGAGGTCAAACATTGAAATTTTCAACTGAGTTCTTCTTTATTGGGCACAAAATTAAGCATTTATAGTTTTCAAGAAGGCGTGTGTAATTTATGCACTCTAAGGAATTAATCTAATATTTACTGCGCGAAGATGAGATCAGAAGGGCCCAGACGTATATGTACGTAATATTGGATGTCAGTTTCGCTCCTGAATTTGTCGAAGATATCGAGTAATATTTTTTCTCGACGATGTCTTTAATATTTCTTTTTTGTCTTAAAACAACTAAAGATTCATCTGTATTGTTGACAGCATTCAATAAGATACAGCTTTATTCTGCAAAACGAAAGGAATGAATGATAAAAATTTAGTTTCATTCCATTCCGTCTGGTGACACATTGTCCCAGGGTAGGGTACATAACAAGTCCAGAGTTCTTTTAATGAAAGAATCATGTCAAATTGAAACTTTTGAACTGTGTTACACGGTAACTCAACTTTACATTACATTGAAATAAGACCAAACCCGAATTTGGATGCTGGGTGTAATAGAGCCACCCTGGGAATTTTGAGTTGAAATTACATTGACCATATTTTTACATTTACTAAATTATTATTTATCTGTTTTTTGTGACACCACAGATGAGTATACGAAAATTACAACTCCAAGGCAAGATGTGTTGTTCAAGAAAGGTTATTTGTCTCAACGTAAACCGGCTGCTCAGTCCTCGGTAGACAGTACTTCCTCTACAACAACTCCGTCTGCCTCAACCAATGGTACTCCTGACACCCATTCCACAAATGGAGTCAATTCTGGTGAGTAAAAATATTTCATGTTTCCGGAGGCTTTAATTTTAAACCATTCTCTAGTTTTGGACTCGCTTTATGTAAGGTCTGAACCGTATTCCGTAGTTTTGAAACCAAGAGCCAATTTTTAGGCCTGAGCCCCACATAGGTAAAACTCGGTCTTAATATTAGAACAGTCTACTGAGACTAATAATAATCAAAATTCTTAGTTGTGTCAGGTCAATTTTTTTAAATTTTTGGAAAGACCACATGGCCAGACTTTATGTTATTTGCACTACTTCGAGTAGCCGCAAATTATCTGTCCTACGGTGTATTTTTTAAAGAATCCAGTATAATACAGTCCGTGCGGTACAAAGAAGCTATACAAATGAACCCTTCGGTTGAAAATACGTAGATAAGGCCGTTTTGTCTTTCCATATGATTTGAAATTGTGTGCCACACCATGTGCACGATATTAAGTTTATTTTCTTGGGAAAATTATGAAATTCTGTGAATGGAAATTGGACCCTCGTAAAGCGCATTAGTTACAAGCTAATATGAATCTAGCAATCTGGTATGGTTGTATTATATCGTCATTTCTTGTACTTACATTCACAATAACATGGCGATGGCATAATATATTCTGGTATTCTAATGAAACAAATGCACCCGGTGTTTGTGCCGGGTGGTTGTGACTGCGACTCGGTGGAGAAATCGATAAAAATGTCGCTCGCAAATGTAAAGGTCGATAGTTGCCTTGAATTGAGGGTTTTACCGTTAGAATTACACAAAAATTTGTCTGACGAGGGAGACCTGCGAGTTATTGGTCCTTTTATGTTGTAATATTTCCACTTTACAACGAAAAAATAGTTATCATAGTAGAAATTCGTTCGACGAAATCACTCATTCCGAACAACCCGCGAAATCGTAAGTGGCGATGAAGTCAATGTTTAACTGGAAGTTTTGCATTCGGAATTGCCAACAGTCGAAACCAAGCAGCTATGATGATGTATGTCTGTAAATGTATTGACTTTTTGGACATCGACATATCTGGAATTTCCCTTGGAGTAACTCCCTTCTTAAAATACAACCAAAGCTTACAAGAATGCTTCACTTTTGCGGTTAACCCACTCAATGTCAACATTATGACATTAAGAATTCTTTGACTCTGACTCAACACTATTCTGTTTCTTATTCTATATTTTATATTATATATAATATTTAGTCAAGGATGATGACCACCTTGCATTGCTGTGATATTTAAAAAGGAGAAATTAATATAAATGAAAATAAGTAGGCAAATAATTTGGTGAATAATTTTACACAGTTAGGAATAAGAATTTTAAACTTGCAAAGACATTTTTATTTGCACATAATTCCAACGTAGTACTGACGATTTGGAACTTGGAAGTCAACGAACACACTGCTGCTCTCGGTGACAACGTGGTATTTTGTGAAATTCTTTCGGGCCTTCTTTTTTTTTATCTCACCAGAGATCTGATATGCCACAAAGTGCCCAAACATCAAGATGAATTGCTGTTCAACATGTTTTACTTGGAAAGAAATGAGAGAATCAAAGAACTCTTTTAAACTCTCAGTTGGTCATAAAGAGAAAAAAGTACAATTGGGCTCCACATGTGAATTTGAGACTAATGTGTTGGTCTTCGGACCGTTACATTTCATTCTGTTGAAATCTGAGCCAAATTGATGATTGTACAGGCTAGTGCAATATCTGAAATGAGATCTTGGGTTTTAAACAGATTTAATGAATAGTTTTGTTGTAATGAAGGCGAAAGATTGATGGTCATTATGATGTGGTAATTACCATATTCATAAGAAATCTGAGGTTTAGAAATAAGACTCTCGTGTTTACAAGTATCCATTTATGGGATGTCTACATAACTGGTATTAATTCAAAATAATGCTATGTACTAAAAGTTCATGTAATGAATTTTCACAACTAATCTTTCCCAATTTAATTTTAAGTTCTCGCGACCAATTCATATTCAATCACAATGGCGCAAGTGTAATGAACTTTTTGCAATCGGAATGTGCATAAAAGGATAAATGGATTTAGATAAACAGCTATTGTTATATTGGACTTTGTTAGGATTAAACAGCACGACCAGGTTGAATAACAAATCTGGAGAGTTTTTACTAATTCCATTAATAATGTAACGTTTTGGCAATTTATTTTTATTTTTCAAGTTCTGAGTTTACTCAGACCCTGAGGGATTGTCTGATAAAGAAACACGTGATCCCACGGACTTTGAGAAGGAACCCTGACAGTTTTCTCTAGCGTAGATGTTTTCTCTAGTACGATTAACGGCTATCGCTTGACCGTAGTGAAACTCGGTTTTGATTATCGACTCGATCCCTTCATAACATTTGCGACAATTTACGACTAAACAATTTGCTATTCCAAATCGTTGTGGGATATTATTATTAATTGGATCCTTATGATACTTATCATAATTTTTATGACTCCACAACAGTGAATATGAAGAACTTTCTGAGGAAGTCCAATTGAACTTCAAATCTTTTAAGATAAGAAATCGAGGAGACTGACTTGGACTGAACTGAACTACTGAATTAAATAAATCCTTAATTCACAAGGTATGGGTCAGTTTGCCTCCTATCTGCAAGATCGATTTTTAGGCGTAAATATGGATCAGGTGTTTTTTTAGTTTTTCCCGATTAAAGCCGGCGTTCCACAAGAGAGTATTCTCGGCCCCTCTTGTTTTCCATATTTGTAAACGGGCTACCGAAATGCGTGACCGAAACGAAGTGTACAACGTATTCTGTTGGTGTTGCCCTATTGGCCCTATACATCTCTGGAAAATCAAAAACAGAAAAGCTGTAAAATGCCCTGAGTGAGGTGTCAAACCGATCAGCTAGGAATGGGATGGGAATGAAAAAATTAGCACTCGAATAAATAATGAAAAACCGTGAAATGAGTCTAGCTTGTATGATGTCATCATAAACTTCTAATTGCATGACTGAGCGTTGCAAAACGTGTGATGAAAAAAACGCACGGTGGTAGTTGCCACACAGCACAGATTTGTCTGCTCCAGAAATGAGGAATGGGAAAAGTCTGGGAATCCGTCATATGCCAGAGAGCCCATTTTTTGCATTGCATTGGGATTGGAAAGTCGAAACTTAGTCCCGGATTTGTTATTTCTCCTTCTCAGGGTCATAAACTCACCATTCATCATTTCTGCTCTGACTACGACATTTCCTTAGAAGGAACCCGATAGCAATCCTCTCTATTTAGGATGAAAATGAGGACAAGTTTTCAAAAGCCGAATAACTACTTGAACTACATAGAAGGAAGTAAGGAAGACGCTAATTTCTCTCGATGAATGGCAAAAAGTTGTCGTATGAGAGTGACATTTATGCTGTATTGTGTGAGCTATGGAGTTTACGAATTAAATAAATAATGATCTCATCCAATGAAAATTTCAATCATCTGAGGGGTGACGAAGATGTGAAAATGGAACTATAACAATGGACCATTTCACTGTGACATAAAACATCCGGGTAAGGACTTGAGGAATAGCCAATAGCCCGCGCCCGTACTGAACTTGTATCGCAAAATTACGTTTAACAATACATTAGTATTCGCCAGTAAGATGTGAATGTGACCAAACATCACCACTTATTTTGTGTGTGTCGAAGCTTCTCATTTGGACTACAAAAACTTTTCGTGTTTTATTTTAAATACGTTTATTACAAAAACACTACAGTGAGTATCTGGTTGTTTCAAACCTTGACAATAATACTCACATATTTCTATAGAACTATAGATTAGTATTACGTAAAAGCCGTCAAGGCTCCCACGCATGCCAAATCTTCTTTGGCAATGGCGCACATTAAAAAACCAAAGGTATTTCCTGGCCGACCCGCCTGGATGCAAGTCTCATTACTTTCGGGTGAAAAATGTATCCCAATTTTTTAAAACCCCTACGCAAATAACATGGTAGTATGAATAATGCTTGTTCAGTAGTAGAACAAAGAATTTAATGTCTCAAGTGTACAATATTTAATTCGGCCATTCGCGTTCCTCCTCGCAGATGTTCAGAAGCCAATTGTCAATTGACGACGTGTGTTTCTCTGACACATCCAAATCTCGAGTGAAGCCAAATTCACCGCAACCGAAATGCATGGACGAATTTGTCTGATTGACATTATGTGAAACTAAGAATATTTCACCCGAATAACTTCATGGGCTTGCTACGTGTAGATAGAACAAGTCATTTTTTATGCAAGACCTGCCGTACATTTCAAGAATTTAACTGAGGTCTGCTGGGAATGTCAACTGAAGTAGTTACCAACATTCAACAGCACGCAAATTTTCATTGTATACTTGAGAGCTATGCCACAAAAGTCTAAGCACTCGTCTGCCTATTCTTCTTAGAACTGAAAAAATTGTCTGCTCTTATTTTTTTTCTTTTACCGCACGAAGAGAAAGGAACCGAATGGTATTTCCTCTCACGCCTTATGAATACCAAAGTATTTCAATGGTAGTCCCTAAGATTTATGGGCGTTCCGTTCCTTATAGCAGCCTGAAAAAGTTTTCTTGAGGTTGGACGAAGGTACTAAACAATTCAATTCCTTCCAAAATGCAAAGAAAATTGTCAAAATTCTCTAGAATCGCACCACTAAAGTGCTTAACTTTCAGTTGACCAAAATATTTTGAAAATTGCCCAATGCAGCCGGAACATCTAATACCCATGCCATAAATAATATTCAATTTGACGGACAATTTTAGTAATTACGCAAATAATGACGAATCATTGCGTAACACAACGTTTCTTCGGAAGATATCGACTCGCTGGAAGAGTCACCCCGTAGTTAAGCCAAAGTAGTCTCTGTCAGTTCAGTCCATTCAGTCAACATGTGCAATTACGGATATTCATAATATCACATATTATTTTTAATCGCACAACACACCTACCTCATCAGGATCATCTGAACGTGCTTATATGTAGAACAAGTAAATCATTTGCAGTTTACCATGTCACATAAATTTGATAACGTCAAACTCGTTATCAACGGGCTGATTTCCTCTCTAACCAGTGATTGGATTGGAGAACAAGTCAGTAACACCTTGTCCTCTTCAACTCCAACTTTTTAATACTACTAAATCACATCACAAGGTGTGCAGATAATTTTTTAGGCCATAGAATGAATTCAGTAGTTTTTATACTCCTAATGGTAGTTTTCCATGCAGGAGTAAACACTGTTAACCTAAACGTGGTTCCCGACGATGTGAACTTTAGTGAAGATCGAATAGTGACTCCCGGTCTAGACGACGAGGATAGATTTGATGGGAGCGGTGACCTCGGAGTTGACATTGACAATGGATATTACATCGATCGAGACGATCAAATCGAGCTGGATAATTGGAGAAGAAGAGATGAGATTTTTGATGATGAAGACAGATTTGACGGCAGCGGTAGCGGGGACCGAAGTAAAAACGATAACCCTCGGAGAATTTTTGTGGACGAAACTGGTAAAATTCTGAATCCGGACTATTCGGAAGTATCGGCAAGGTACAACGAATTCTGTACATCATCGGGGCCTTTTTGTGACTCCAATAAATTCTTGTGCGTATACAATCGCTGTAAATGTCAACCAGGGACTGAGTACGACGAACCCCTGAAGCTGTGCGTCACATATTATTTCGAGAAGGGCTTAAATGAGCCATGCAACGAGGACGCGGAATGCAAATCCCTAATTTGTCAGAAAAATCCTGCTGATGATGGCCAAGGTGTTTGTATAAAATGCCCGGATTCACACAAATATGATTCATTGGTCAAAAAATGCCTGGAAATACGACCCGTCACCGTCACTGTCGCCAAGAATGACGACGACAACAACGAGTGCGAGTTGGATTTTGATTGTCAGTCTAAAACGTTTGGGATTTTATCAAGATGTAATGTGACAACTCATAAGTGTGGGTGTTGGGACACGCAAAAGAATTTTGGGATATTTTCTGACACGGCAATGGTGGAAGGAAAATGTCACTATAAGAGACAAGTCAATCAAAGTTGTATGGAGAAAGTGGAGTGTGTTCTGGGCTTTCATGTAAACGCGGACTGTTTAAGTTCGAATGGAAAAAGTATTTGTCAGTGCTCACTGAATGCGCAATGTGGTCAGAGCAGTCAGGGTCAGGGTAGTATTTATAACGATTGTCCAAAGTTTGGCGTTTCGAACGTATTAATATTATTTTGTGCAATTGTATATGGTGCGTGTTTGTTCCAAAGCTGAACTTTTTATAACACCTTTAAACTTTCGTACATGACTCAAATTGTTGTATGTATGTATTACCAAATAAACATACATTGTAATTACTCTACTTTTATTTTCCATTTTATTTATCAAACAATCTACGCCTGAAGCGACAAATGCTTGAATTGCACAACACATGAAAGCACGCCACTAGTGGATATTTTCATAATTACGACTCTTTTACTAGACTTTCCCGTAATATAAGACTCAAAAATGGCTGTATATAGTACTAAATTAATTAGTTTTCGTTCCACGCAGCAATTCAGGTAGTCTAAAAGTTCCAACTACGACGTTTACGATAATTACAATTCCTAAGAATCACACGTCAATAAACCTGGACAGCTGTAGTTATTGGCTCTGTCATTCGTTAAATTACTAATCTGAGTGCTTGATTTTAAAACGACAAATTAAACAAAACAAGACATTACAAATATCTCAGCTAAGAAAAGCACAGGCACAAATTCCTAACATATTGGGTTAAAATAGTTAGGTTAAGCCAAAAAGCCGTCTAACTGCACTTACTCTCTAATTCCTTAGTTTTCAACAAATCCTATAATTTGCAATGACTATGTGATTTAGCATTCGACAAGGTCGTTCATGTCTGCCACGTGATTTTGTTTTAATTTATCTCCATGTAAATTTAAACCCAATGTCATTCTGCAATTGGATTACAATGAATCTAAAGCTCAACTCTTTAGTGAATTTGGCACAGTTCAACAGTTCACAAGCTAACAAGGATTTTATGCGTGAATAAAGTATGTATTTTATATTTGACTACAACTGCACTGCAGAAGTACCAATATGAAAATTCGACTTTGAAACCGAATGGTTCATGAATTCCATGCACACACACACAAGGTGTTTCCAAAATATACGGATCGGAGGAAGCCGGGGAAAAGAATCAGAACGGTCCATCCGCAGCCTCCCGCTTTGTCTATTTCCGGATCAATCAAGACGACTGTGGAGACAAAAATAGAAAAAGTCGTTTGCACTTTCGCCCATACCACTCATTTGACTTTTTTTAAAACATCCTCAAGACATGATATAATGTGTGTGACTGTTCACACGAAAGTATACCCATGCAGTCGAACATACATAAATGCTTTAATGTTATTCTATTTTCATTGTTTCTTCTTACTCAAAATACAGGGTTAGATAAGTACTAAAAGTAATAGTTGGGGTCTTTTACGACTTGCAACTTGCAAGGTGCAGAGAAGTGTAAAGGAGCCAAATTATTCCTTCACATTCATTCGCACAACTCTCAAAGTGTTGAAAGGAACCGATGCAAATTACTTACCCGACTAATGATTTCCAACATGCGAAATAAGTCTAATTTGAATTTATGGGAGACAGTCATGAGGTGTTATTAAAAAGAAGTATAAATTCTTTAAAATGTAATTATTTTGATTGGTTTATTACAAAATTATAAATTTACAATAATACGCCTCCTCCATATACGACTTACTCTCCGCCATTTAGGAAAAATTGAAAACATTTCTAGCCAAGACTTACAATCCATCGATGGCAAGTCTTTAAGAAAATTCTACTCCGGACAACTCTTTCTACGATAATATAAAAAATAGTCAGTGAATTCTATGAATTATATTTTTAAAACGTATCAAATTAATTTCGCTCGCATGTTCCACTAAATTTTGTAGTATTAAAATACAAAGTATTTTAAAATATGTTTATAATATGCTTGTGCTTGGGTATTTTTATTTTACTTGAATATTTGTCTTGACTGACTATTTAGTAACAGTTTATAGTCAGAATTTCAGATTTTCGAAATTCAAATCGGTCCTAAAATGGAGAGATCGTAAAGGCGTCTATGCCAGAATTAGCTGAAGTTGAAATTGGCAATTAGTTTTTTGATGGAAAGATAGCGATGACACAGACTAAGCCAAGCTTGAACAATTTTTACTGTTTTCTTAAGGTCAAACTGATCTTAACATCCGTCATTAACTCAACTTGTTAGAGAAATGATTTTTTTGAAGTGCTTAACAAGGAAGTGTCAGTAAAAAATATATTTTTAGCTCAGAGTATTCTGGAAGAATCATATTTTACGGAATCCATTGCAGTGCACAATCTGGGCTGACTCAATGTTCTTGTCTGTCTGTCTGCCCGGGTCGGGTTATGAATCCTCACTTAAACTCCCAGTTGTCTCCGACATGGAGGTTCGCATACGTACAGTAGTGCTAGGAAACAGGAAACATAAGGAAAATATGTACCTTGGGTTCAGTGAATGTATTGTCAAATTTAAGTCTGAAAGATGGCATATGTATATGTACGAATACGTGAGAATGAAATATTATGATATTTTCAGATTACTCGGAAGGGTACGAGAATGGCGAGACTGACTGTGGAATTCCTCCTTACGATGACACTGTGTACTATGGACCACCCGCTGAAGCTGTATTCACCGACCCGAACACTGGCCAAGTTTATTATGGTATGTTAACTCAATCAAATTCTACAAAATTTTAAGTTTTAGAGTCTCGGGATGAGTGAACTGTTGACCTCGTGAATAAAGTTTCAAATCCTTCTTAGGAAGTGGCGATTAGAAATTTCGATGGAATGCAGAAGAATGTGTGAAAAATTCGATGAAATGTACCGTACTTCGTGTATTAAATTCGACTTGCAAAAATTTAAAGTTCGGACACGCCTCTAATAGAGAAAATACAGTAATACTATTAAGAATTAAGGTACCCTTAGGAAGGGAATGTCGGGGTGGGTAATTTTAGAAAAATCTTAAATTCATACCGTTGAACCCTCATGCGATTTGGAATCTCGAATGGTATGTCACTCCACCCACTCCGCAGGTTAAGGTCAGGAAAGTTGACCTATGTGTTGAATTCTGGAAGTGTTCATGAGTCTGGCCCGTATGGCTGCCCGTCTCATTCCGTTCATTCACTTCACCGTCTTACCTTTCTGTCAAGCAATGAGCTGAAAAGGGACACACACAAACGCTTCCAGAATTTAACAGAAAGGTCAACTTTGCTGACCTGAATCTGAAAATTGGGTGGAGTAACATACCATTCCAGATTTCAAACGGCGTCAGGGTTCAATGGGCGGCGCTGGGAGATCCATTCATTTTTTAAGCTCTGGGCATGCGATCAAAGTTCATAAATCCGAATTAAACCAAACTTTATGAGAGTGGATTATTAGTTTTTGAAATTATTCCAGCAGTTTTTAGTTGTAACTTTTCTCACAAGTCTTTTCATTCCTTTTATTGCTCATAACAAGCAATTACTGTTATTAAAGCAAGGTGACGGATGACATAAAGCTTTACTGGTGCCACATCCAACCTGCGTACTTTCCCCGTCCGTCCATACCCCTTTAGTTTATAAATGAAGAGAAATTGAATCTAGTACGGGATAAAATCAATTGAGGCGGAATACATTTCAGCCGTGCATGAAACGAAGTGAAAGTCAGTCGCTTCGGAATTGCTGACGAATGGGGGAAAACTTTTCAAAGAACTTCATGCTCTGAACTCGCACTCGAGAAGATGTCAGATGTCAAATAGTAATAATAATATTCCACGTACAGCATAAGTACAGGTTTTCCATAATCAAGCACCTGAATTTGGAAACTACGCATAGACCCAATTTTTGTCAGTGGTAGTGGCACTTAAATTTCCTGTAGCCTGGTACTAGTAATTTCTCCCCAAGGCATGGTTTTGCCAACCAACATTATTGATTAGAAATTATTCACCGATAATGTGAATGTGAATGCGACCGCCATGGCCGACCACTTCTAATTTTATGTGGCGAGCCATACCTTTCCGTTTTCATTTCTCCAATACATTTTTGCGACCCGAGGTCGGGCGAATAATGATCGTCGTTAATCATTCTGGTTGTAGTCTCAATCCCATTAAAATTTCAAACAGTTGGCTTCCTCTCATGCTCACGTAATATGGATTATACTATTTTTATCCGGGAAATCTACAATTAAATTCCAATTAAGTTGATCCATGATTGTTAATTTTGTCTAAAATTTCACAACTGAATGCATTTATGATATTACAGGTCAATGTTCATCCAATGGAGAGTACTTCGATGCGTACCCAGTGAGTTCAGTAGTGGTAGCCGGCTACCCAACTGCCCCTGTATATTACCAACTCTCATACCCTCCAATTGACTGGAATGGAGTTCCAAACCCATTTGTCCCGGCAGTCTGTGCACCGGCCCCACTTCCCCTCCTGGAGGATCAATTGTTGTCTCCAACATTACAGGTAAAATATTTCACATGCTTTTGGTGTACATAATTGATAGTTTTCATATTATAATTAATTACTCAAGATTCAAAATATAAAAAATATCATCGCTTATCGGTGCGCTGAATATGAGTACCCTCATTACAAAAAAGGACATGAAAGTGGTTCATGTCTTTCCTGTAAGTAGGAAAAGTGTAATGCAAAATACGAAAAACTTTACAACTTGTGTGCATATGCATGCACTTAAGTGCAAAATTTAGAAATTTTCTAAGTCTGGATATTAGAATTTAGAATCAGTATTCCATTCTACGCAGATATTACCCCTGCAGTGGTCCGGAATACTCTTATGTAACTTTACCACTCCCCGGGAACTCATTTCTAGGAGACAAGTCAAATCTTCAGATCTTTTGCTTGGCCTTTTTCTTTTGAAACCTGAGAGGAGAACTCAATCATAAACTTGATACTTTATAGACAGCTCAGCTCCTCCGGTAGTTGTAAAATCCCAAATGTCGTAAAAGTGTCATTGAGGTCTTCCCATCTTCAATATTTCTTTCTACTTCTTACATGGTTTTAGTAGACTACAAATCGGAAATGTTCCTTCAAGATTACTATTCTACAATTGCTGATCATTCAATGTGTCAACTAGTACTAACTCACAAACTTAGTTCGTAGTACCAGAAATTGAACGGAGATCGTTTTCATTTTTCAGAAATATGTGAAAAAATTGGCTGGGTTATTTGGTAGATGATAACGCGTCAGGAAAACTGTTTATTATCATTAATCTCAAGTAGAATATTCGTCAAATGACAAGTCATGAAAACGTGTTACTTCCATCCTCCAACCCATGGAGGTTTTGGAACAAAGTTAACTTTTTAATTGCATTCATACAAACTTTGCTCAAATTCGAATAGAGAAAGTACTGCAAGTAAGTCACTTTTGAAGGTGATCCTAAAGTAACCCGCTCTAGGAAATGAATTAGTGCCAGAAGAAATTAAGCCACACTTGAGCTGAACTTAAGTTCCATTAATTGGTGTAACTTCGTTCGTCTCTGAAAATGCCGTTAGACGGGATTAGTTAGTGAAGTCTTCATTGCAATTATTTTCGTGAGTTTACGATTGGATGGAGGACCTTGTACAAAAAGGACGTATAAAGAACATAATTTGTTTTTGATATTACCTATTTCGAATCCTTACTTTGACGAACCAACTTTCCTACACCAAATATGTATACCATCTCTAAATCCGACAACGAAACCGATCTGCTTGATGTTATTGATATGACCTTGGTCACACAATCTCTCAAAAACTGCAATAATTTTGTAAATATCTTCTCTCTGAAGTCCCATTTTGCAAACTGCCGAGGTAGTTCGAAAACTTCTATCGCCAACTCAGACACACCGTTAGCTTACAAATTCTAGAATCGTATCGTCTGGAGCTTAAGGAGGAATAAAACAACATTGTGGTAACTTGAGTCGCTAGTACGGGCAGATGTCCGTGAATATGTAAACTAAAAGCCCTTGCATACCCTCGTTTCATTGTCTTTATTGCGGAATTGACTAATCCTGTGTTGTCTTACCGCTGGGATTACTTGAGGGAATTAAACGACCATGCACGCGCTCAATGTTCATCCACACAATTCACTATCCACAAGCATGAACCAAGAACACTATTCACATTTTTATATCACTATTTAGCATGAGAAACAATATTGCATTACGTTGTTCACCCGTATTCTGAGAAATATAAAAGGAATGTATATTGTACATCTGGGGAAACTTGTGTAAGTCTATCGATTGACCGAAATACTTTTTCCGTTTGTCACAAATTGTGTCAATCAACTTTATTAGCAATTTCTGCAGACCAATTGACCTTTTGTAAAGCAATATCCCGACGAATCTCGTAAGGTAATTAGATTACCCTGACCCGCTACAGGTCAAATGACGGTTTCAGAAATGCCTTTTTGGAATTACTTTTCTTTATTATTATTATGTCCTTTTGTAGATTCCTACTAGACAGCTCCTTACACTGCTCCCGACTTGAACCGGAGATTTGTTGCACTTGAAGGGGACGGAGGGTCGAACCCCGTACCACTGACATTGTAGAATGAGCACGCTCACCACTACGCTGTCCTGTATTGGACAAGCTTAGCGTTAGGGTATTCCAGAATTCTAATCCCATGTATAGTCGAACGAAAAACTTCCTTCTCTCTCATAAGTTCATAATTTAGGTCAAGAATTTCAGAAAAAAAAATTTGTCAATATTTGGGGCTTGCAAGCAGTAAAGGAAAAAAATTGATGAAAAATTAAATATACAGCAGAGACTCCCAAGGAAATCTGAGTGCTATAGCAAAGTTTCCAAAGAACTCGGGGAATCCTGTCGCGTCGTGCTTTAAAATTCCAAGTTTCAGACTTTGGGATTACCGAATTTCCAACAACGGAAGAACCAAACAAGAACACTATGGCTGGTGATTTTTTATGTTCGTTACTTGATTTTCCATCATGAAAGATCGTATTTACATTCTGCGCGGGTGGCACTCTTCCTTATTCTTTCTCTGGCAAGCAAAGGGAAAATCTCTTGGCCAATGCATAGTGCAAATGAGGTTTCTGGAAAGAAGTTTCTTACTAAGAAGATCTAACAAGAGCCAAAACTTTGTGTCAGCTTGGGAATTGGCTCACGCTCCATGCTACAAATGACTTGGTTATAATGAGGGATGTCAAAAATGTGCCAGAGTAGGCTAAAATGAGACACACCTTCAAAAAAATGGAAACCCAAGCAGTCCGCCTTAATTGGAGCGGATTGTATTAATTTTAGCTATGCGGTCCCATGAAAACGAAGGAATTCTTGTCATTATTTAAAAATTCATGGGTAAGACGGGATGAGACTCATATTTTGGCTTATTTCTAGAAATTGTTAACAATATGATAATATAAAAGCGTGTATTGCGGGATAGAATATCCAGTACGAACGATCGAATATCCCATCCTTCCATATGATCACAAAAGATTGCACACAAATAGGCCAGTCCGAACGACGAAATATCTCATTTGAACGAAACAACTAAAACCTATTTATTCGATAACTTAAGTTTATAGCGATTGGTTGGTACCAAGACTGCTTCTACTACTAAGGAGTGCCTTCCCTGATCAAAATGGAAATGTAGTAGACATTGACATAAAGTTTCGTGGATTTTTGATCTCATCTTACTCTGAACTTCAATTTATTTATAAGCATTTCGTTGTATTATAGGGTGCTGAAAGCCAGACGAACCAGTCCAGACCTGCGAGAAATGGCGAAGTCGAGGATGTTAAGAAAAATTGTGAAAATACTCGGACATCACCTCCACCGAAGGCCGGGAGCCCAACGCCACCTGGGAAACGTGGGAAACAAGAAAATGGGACCGTTACGGTTGGGGGCGGAGCAAACAGGCATAAGCAAAAAGGATCAACGGAGGGTGGCCCTGGCGGGTCTTCATTTTCCTCCGCCAGTTCGACAGTTTCCTCTTCCTCCTCCCCATCTTCCTTGGCATCCACGCCCATGTCCCCACCTGGGGGTGGACAGCATCACCATCATTCTCTTACAAACTCAATGTCCAATTTGAGTTTGGGCACCACCGGGGGTTCATCACCCTCACACCTTCATCACCATCCCCATGTTCTCCCACATTTCTTGGCCACTGTACCGCCGCCACCGAATCATGCCCATGGACCACCACAAGGTCCTTTTCTGTACCAACATCCTCAGGCTCCGGCATTTGTCTACGCAGCTGCTCCTGCAATTTATAACGGTAAGTTCGACTATCAAATGTTGACATTTTTTGCTACTATAAGACTAGAACTTTAGTTTTTGTCATTCTTCAGTCTGCCTGTCATCTTCTCACTAACATTTTGGCTGCTTTTCTTTCTAAACTTTGGACTATGCAAGTTGAAAATTCTCGGTGTGATGTTAAACTGGTATAGATGGAAATAATTAATCGTGATTTCATTAAAATTGCCGGAATCAGAAAGAACAGACTAATTCTTGACAAATTAGGAAGCTCTCTTAGGCGTTTCATTTTCAGGAATACATACACTTGACCCGGTAAAATAGTACTAGCCAATTTGTCTACGTAATGTCTTTTTGTTCGCTTTGAGGGATATTATATAAGGTAGTATAGTGTTTCGAAAATTCATAACTTTTTTAAAGTATAGTAGGACAACAGCCAATAGCTGATTTTAAGGGTCATATTCAACCTTAAAACATTATAAAATTATTAAATGAGTTGTTCTGAATGGTCAAACCTGATTTCTTGCAGCTATAAATATATTACTTTCTTCGCTACAGCATAACCAAATGGAGTTGATCACAGAAATGTACAATTTGCAGATAATTTGATGAGGAATTCAATAAGTACTTCAATATCCGATGCGCGAAACCGAACTCACAGGTGATTCAGTGTAAGACAGTGTGCGTGGAGTGTTCTCCACACACTTTGTTGTCTTTCACTACAGCGTTACCTGTATAATATCTTGATGAATTCCTCTTAAAATTATATACAAACTTATATTTCTGTTTTTCAACTCCTTTTCGGTGAGGATTTAGAGGAGAGAGTAAGATATTATGTTTGTGGTATAAGTTGGGGCGATTTCCAGCATGTCATTCGATAATTTTATACTTCGTGTTCTTTTCAATAAAGTATAGTGTGACGGTAAATTGAATTATTGAGTGTTGTGTTACAATTTGTTTTAAAAGCAGGCATGAATTTTTGAAATCATAAACCCCTAAAAAACAAGGAATTTAGACAAATGTTTTTAAAAGGAAGAAGAAATATTCTTGTAGCAAAGCTTTGAGGATATCCTGAGTGAGTTGTTTATGTACATCTTATGTTTATTTTCATTTGGTGTAGACAATGACAGCACAGCACGTACTAAAATGTCAAGCATCTTGTAGACTCTATAGCATAAAAATTCTCTCTTTAATTCCTCTCCAAATGCGAATGATAAGATTGCCTTAGATAAATGATGTGTAATCACCTCGTACGTATGATTGCCTTTCCCAACAGGTGCCCGAATTATAACAACAAACACGAACTTCCCAATGAGTTAGATCAAATATACCGATTTGATTTGATTTTGATTTGATTTGATTCTTTATTAACGTGTTTTACCAACGCATCCTGATACATTTAAGTATAAGTAGAATGGCTTAATTCAGCGACACAACATCAATAACTAATCTATACCAAATGCCAATATACCCAATTCAAAAAACCAATTAAATCTAATTCACAAAACCCGAATTACAAAAATCCAATTTTCCATATCCAATAGTACGTAACTAACCACTTACTAAGACGCAATCAGAGACATGACCAATTTATCGACTTTAAAAAACTCACAAAAGCGGGGTCGTTAAGCCCGGGAAAAAAAATCCTGTTGCAGGACCTGGTTTTCTCACTTTCTGTACCATGATTTAAATCGACTCTGACCAAATTCTGATTCTTTCACATTGAATCCGCAGAATTATGTTTCACGGCAAAAATGTCAGAGACCGTTTTGTCATATGAGTATACGGACAGGTTGATTTTGCACACCACCAACTTGTCGTTCAAGCTTTGACAACACACAAATTCCTCGGGAAAATTGTTCAAAGGAATTCATCACAAGGGTTGAGTGCTTGCCTTCGTCTTCAAAAATCGTAAACTGGAGTCAAAATAATCTTGTAGAAGTATTAAGTATACACAATATTAAAAGTAACCCGCCGAGTTCGCCTTCATACATTTCGTTTGAACCGATTGGTCTATTAAATGAAGTATATACTACAATTTTTGCACAGTGCAAATTCCTTAAAGTGGTTCAAACACAAACACCCAAGAAGTTGATCTTGCGAGAAATATGAAACAGGAGTATAAACATTAAGTACATAATGGCAAGTAGTAGTGGATGGAAGATTGCCAACTGAACTTTTGATTTCTATTTTGAGACAAATTCATGCAAATACAGTGCATAGCATAGCATAATTTGCAGACACCGTAAATTTTTAAGTCCTACTTTTTTACTTTAAGAGAGTCAAACAGACTACTAGAACGTTCTTATACACAGTTCTTTCCATTCAACGGGTCAGAGTACTTGAATTCCGGGTTTCAGAAAATTTTCTGTGTAAAAAAAATTCGTTCTCATTCAACCTTAGTGCCTGAAGTTCCGCCTTACGTACCAGCCTTCTTAGTCTTCACGGTACGTCAACCTCAGTAGGACTTATAATTTTTTCCAGTGCGGTGTATGTAGATTTTTTAAAGCAAGAAAGAAAGTTTTCGCAGGAAATTACACCGTGTATTTGCATTTTATAGCGTCACACTTTCTCTTTAGAAAAGCTGGTGAGTGAGCTTTTTATGGTGAAGGTTGCAATCCACGTCGAAACTTTCTTTTCTAATTAAAACTGAGGTCAGATTTCCCTTGTAGTTTACATTTTGTCAGATTGAGACCATGACAATTTCTTTTTATTATTCGCTTTATTTCGGGGACCGTTTTGAATGTATTCCTGAAATGAATGTTTTCCTCGGAAATTGGGATTGAGCGGTTGGGATCAAAAGCGGTTGCTTTGTGTTTAGAATTTGTGTCGGGATTTTTAGAAATCAGTGGATTTCCCAGCAGTTGCCTATAAGGTGTACACGTCTTGTGGGTTTAACATTCGGGACATGTCACGGGAAAGATTTTCAAAGCACGTAGTCTCGTGATGAATGTAGCATACTTTTGTTTCAATCTCTGGGTCCATCGCGAAAAGAAAACAATTCTTTGGAATTTTGACAACATAGATTTTACGAACCTTTTTCTACATCCGAGATTCGACAATTCATATTGAAACAAGTTTTTCAGATTTATCTTTATCAACAAATGTTTTTTTTAGACCACGGTATGTACCGTATGTACTTACATACGCCTATACACAATTATTTTCTGTGCAGTTGAACAGAAGTTGATACTCAAAGTCTATTCCCTCAATTCTTAAATTATCAAAAAATCAAATACGTAAATGACCGAAGAGAGTGCTGGTACCGCTAGAGCCTATTTCACAAATAGATCCCTGTGCTTTCTCCAGCTTTCTCCACACGACCTAACAGAGAAGTGGTGATATCTTTCCACCTCTGAACCAGCCTGAATGAATGGAGCCTCTATTCGGACATTTACGGTAGTAGTCTGAGGGCAGTATAGCAGGATTTAATTCTTATTAACAATTTATTGTCGTTAATGGTGAACATGTTTAAGCTTGTTCATTGGAGTGAATAGGTGCCGTAAATTACCCCTGACACATTGTTCTTTGGCCAATTGCTGCAAAAGTCCACT
The DNA here is from genome assembly GCA_034698945.1 of Protaphorura quadriocellata. Classification (NCBI taxonomy): domain Eukaryota; kingdom Metazoa; phylum Arthropoda; class Collembola; order Poduromorpha; family Onychiuridae; genus Protaphorura; species Protaphorura quadriocellata. The sequence goes on along the minus strand of JAQGCA010000051.1, from coordinate 21,071 downwards.
CCTGGAACTGTAAATATTTATATTTTGCGATTAATTAAAGTTGGCCTTGATTCAAATTGCAGTAGAATTTAAAAACCAACAAACAAACGCGGAATGCATTAATTGTGAGTATGTATGTGTGTTACTATTTTACTTGTGAGTCCTGTCGGTGTGTGTCATTTATTTACTTTTTTTAAAAAATCTCTCCTTGTAAGCATTTTTTACTAGTCGTAGACCGTAGATATTAGAACACACTTTTTTTACTCTGTACAATAAAAACTGTGAATACTTGAATAGGTGTTGTGGTTCCGATTGCACCTACTGCTTCCGCTGCCGCCGATCTTGTTGAACTTGTTGAAATCTCTTCCAATACTAGTCGAAAAAAACGTAAAAAGAGACGGAGAAAGAAAGACGGTCAGGTTAGTTATATGATTCTTTCCCTCCACTACTACTTTCACTCACATTACATTTTTAAAATCTTTTTATTATTCGTCCAAAATTAATAAAACAACTAAAAATCGTCTCTTTTGCCACTAACTCATCCAAAAATACAATGGAAATCTAAGCGAACAACTGAGACGTTACTTGAACGAATGCACTCTAAAATTTTCGCTATCTAAACCTTTTCATATGAGTAGGTCTCTCTATTTTTAAAATGGAGTTACTTTTGTAACTAATATAAAATTCAGAATAAGCGGCTGTTGGATCCTCGCTCTACATTTTCCATACTACTACTTACAACACTTGCCAAAATTATTGTTTATTTTATTCTTTTGCATGCATGCGTATATAATATATTACATTTCACAAAAAGAAATTCAGAGTTCGATGTTTAGTTTTTTCGTTTTAATCATTCGTTAACCTAAATGTTGTAAATCGCTGCACGCCTTTATTAGAAATTCATGTTAATTACTTACTCTGTGGTTGTGTCAATACAGTAGTCAGTGGGTCATTCCATCTTTATTATGATTCATAATTCGTTCCTCATTCGTAAATTCAATGCAAATTATGCAATGACATTGCAGAATTTTTAGTATCAGGTGTGTAGTGAAATGAACGTTGACTTTGAGAAAATGGAAATAGAATTTCAACTAATGTAAAAAATTTATGGTTGTGATTACAGTTGACAGATGAGAGCTCCGAGGAGGACGGGGACGAGGACGATTCTACAGCCACGGTGTCCAACATTGACGAAGACAAAAGTGAAAGAAATACTACCTCAGAATCGACAACCAATAAGACAAAAGATTTAAACCTCAAAACAATAGACATAGTTGAAAATACACCAGAGAGTGACGAAAAAGGAACGACGCCAGCGGGTGAAGCAAAAAAGAAAGATTTGACCTATGAAGAAGAATCCAAACCTGAAATAATTCAAAAATTAGTGACAAACACAGACTTTACCGTTGAAAACTCTGTCGTCGTCAACCAAACGGACAATCAAGAAGTGACGAGTGACAAGGACGAACAGTCGAGTACAGTGGAGACAGCGGAAATTGACAACCCAGTAGTAGAGGTGGAAAATTCAAACCAAGTTACTGGTACAGAAGTTGATGTCGCAACAACTGGAGAATCTTCAACTTCTGTTCCAGTGACTACGACTTCAGCTACTGCACAAGGGAAAAGCCTGTCACTCAGAAAACCCGTTGATTTGACAGTTCTTTGCCCATTCAATTCATTACCTGGCTCTGCGTCCAATGATTTGCAGCTTCTGAGTCTCCAGCGTAGCCCAGACGGACTTGAGCCAAGTTCTCCCGACTCTTTAAATACTAACCAAAGTGTAGCTGGGTCTGAAATTGCTTCAGTGAGTGAGTCAGATTTGATGAACAGGACCACTTCTTTGGATGAAGTTGAGGATTTACCAATCGAATGTACAGAAGAACAGATTGAAAGCAAAATGTCGTCTACAACATCACCGTCCGTCCAAAATAGTGACCCAGACCCAAACACTTCGGCAGACAAACTCCTTGAAAGGAATACGTCGTCCGAAAAAGAAGAGTCCGTCATTTCAAAAAATATTGATGTCGACGTGAGTTCGGGACCTGTCAAGAGCGACGCAATACTTTGGGATATTAGTCCGAGCTTCACACCCAGTGAGTCTACTGAACCCTCTCCAAGCCCTGAAACAATATTTGAGCGACAAATCGAACCACCTCCAATTGTAGATATTTCTGCCTTCGTTCCGATGACCAAAGTACCTGAAGAGCCGGTTACTGACTTCGAATTTCATTCATTGTCAACAGATGCAGCTCTCGAGTCCCAGTCCCAAGATAACGAGTCTGGTCTAAGCTCACCCACGCTGGAATCTCACTCACAATCCATTATAAGCCCCCATGAAGAAGATGAAGATTTACAATTTGCAGAGGTCACGGAGCCAATTGCGGTAGCAGAAATAAGCCCCAAAATTGAAGTTGCTCAAACCCCGCAAGTGGAGCCTGAACCTCCGGACATACCTATAATCCCGGAAGTCATGGCCGTATCCGTGGAAACTTTGCAAACCGCTGAGGCGTCGCAAAGACCTACCAGTATCACTTTGGCCGTTTCTGAATGGCTGAAAGCTCAAGGTGATGACGCTTTAACTCCTGTATCTCAGCTTAACGCTCAACTGGCTGAAGTGGAACAAGACGTAGAAGGTGACGGCGATGATGAAGAGGATGACGAAGAAAGCGCTCAAGGAAATGAGGATTCAGAAAATTCAGATCAGAACCAAAAAAACGTGCATGGCAACCCTTGGGTTGTACCATCCAGTAAATCCGGGCGTAAGAGCCGTTTGACCGGGTTGCAGGAACTGCGGGACATAGAAAATGTTTCCGCGGATGGTATTTGCTCAAGGGTTGCCTACCGTGCTTCAACCGCTTCCTCATCATCAGTAACAACACCCATGACGATGACGACGCCAGGAGAGGTAGATCGTGATGTGATTTTACAAGACGTGGACGCGAGTTTGACAGACGAGGACTCGGGGTTCGAACACAGTTCGCCAGAGGTCTCACCCACAAAAGGTACAACACAGAAAATACATCGTTGGAAAGGTGGGAATCCATCTCTGACAATAAAATCTGACGACCCCGTGGTAATGACCGAGAAAAACTCGTCTGCTGACATTTCTTGTGATCCCCAAAAGTTCGCCAAGTATTACCAGTTCGGACTCGTGTTCGATGAAAAAGACCAAGGAATCGAGTTGGACGAGTCTGTCGTCTCGATTCCATCAGATGAAGACAAAGACGCTTTTGTAAATGGTTCTGTTACCTGCAGAAAAGTGATGCTAACATGTGATTTTGACGGAGAAGTTGGTACATTCGTTCCAAACTTTAAAAAGTCCGAAGGTTTTTCTAAAAGTCTTACGACTAGGAGAGATCAGGGTGCCGACGACGCCGCTTTCGTCCAAAAGGATAAGACTGTTACGATTGCCGCCGGCAAATCCCAAACCTTTTCTCATTTGTACATAAATCCTTTTTCATTGGCTACTGAAATGGAGATGGATGATGACCAGGTCGTGACCTCATATGTTGCTGCCCAGGATTTCTCGTGGGATGATGATGATGTCCAACTTCCGCCGTATGAGTCTCCTTCCCCAGTGGATTATCCAGCCCCTCCTGTGTTCAGTCACATGACTCCTAATGCCAAACTGATTCGAACTCAACAAGATCAATTAGGATCTTTGATTCCTATTCCGCGTGCCATTTGCTGTGTCATTCAATAGAAACTATGTGAGCCTGCGTTTTCCTCTTGAATCCAATTTTTAAGTGTGGGAGTGCTAAGCTTAAGGCATCTTTAATTAACTTTTCGACAACATTGTCGGACATTTCGTGAGGCTCACTATAGCTAAACGTATCCTCGCATCCCCAGAGGAATATTGTTTGTAATCCTCGACCAGAAATGTAAGCTAGTGGCAATGGTGACGTTTGCGTTCTAATCATGCGTGTAAAGGAACTCATTAAAAATTATATTACATATGTATTGCAATCACGCAATTACGCTGTTAAGACTATAATTGATATAGTTATAGCTACATTGTGTACATAGACAATCTTATAACCAATATACAATTAGAAATGTAATTTATCTAGTTATTCGAGCAAAATCATTATTGAGTGATGAAGCATATCTTAAAATTAAAATCTAGGCAATTACAACGTACGTTAATCAAAATATTCTGGGCGGGTATTAAATTCCTGTAAACTAATTGAACAACTACCAGCGGAGTTTCGATTGTTCAAAGTTGACAATGGTATTAAATAGACTATAATGTAAACTAAGTATGTAATTAAAATTAGTAAATATGTCTAGTAAGGAAATCAACTTAACACGTAAGTAACCTGAATTACTGGCTCTGAATTATTCGCTGCACAGTTCATGTGAATTAAAGGGTCTGTTTAAAATTTTAAGTGTTGGAACACAGAAATTATCCAGTATAAATTAATATCGAAAGAGCTAAATCAGTCAGATATATACTTGCAGAATTAATGTAAGCTAGGGCTGGTTAGTACAGTTATGTGAGTAAAAAATATTGCACAACTTAATGTGTACAGTCTCGTATCACAAAATCTACAAGATTCAATTTGATTTTACAGATGGCTGTTATAAGAAATACAGTGTTCAGAATCAAACTGGATTGACAAATTCCAACTCGATTTTAATATCAGGGATTAGAAATGGCCAAACACAGAATATTAGGTAGACACAGAAATATGTCTCGTATTACGGTCACTACTGATGTTTAAAAACCGCCTAGAAAATATGACCTATTGAGAAAATACACTTCTAAAAATTAAAAGCTAAGAGAAGCAAAATATACAGGCTACGGAATTAAATTTAACGCTTTTGTAAATAAATATAGTCAGTGTAAGTCCTATTAATTAAATATAGCCTAGTGTAGGTCCACGACGACGACTTCTTCCAGAAGAAAACGATGGGTTGAGTCTGTCTAGTCCATACAAATCTAGAGACAAGTTCAACTTTGACTTATCTAAACAAAACATTTTAATTTCACTGTATCATTTGTTATTAATATTATTATTGTAAATATTGTTAGTTTCCCTCATTAAAGGAATTTATTGTTAATTGCACTCAAATCTGTAGTTTAGGTTAGGTTCATTTGCTCACAAATATGAATACCTGCATTTTCACTTACCACTTGAGTTTTTATTATTTTGAAGTATGAATAGCGATAATTCCTTAAATTCTAGAAGATTTTGACATTTTTAATTAATTTGTTCATAAATATTACCTGGGAATGTATGAGCTGATTTCCTTCTATATAACTTTAAGAATTATTTGTTAATCTTCCAACGGGTTCATTTTCTCCTGCGCTTATTCAGAACAGTTAATTCTGAAAGGTTCGACCAACTAGAGAAGCCATTATCTATAATTTTTTCAACGGTTGGTGACAAAAATATTTGATTTTGTGAAGCGCAAATTACAGAATACGTAAATAGAGGACAGACAATATACTGTTGCTCTATTCAATAGTGATAATGATTATCTCCATATTAATGAACTAATCAGATGAATTAGATTTGCAATTGGAGTAAAAAAAACAGACCCTAAAATTGTCATTATTTGCTCGGCATGCTGCTAACTTTCGCCCTTGTGAGGGTTAATTAACTCTGATTCGAATACACAGGCGAATCTTTGGATGTTCAGACTGGAAACTAATTTTGATTTAAATATTCATAAAGCTCGACTAAAAAACACAAATAAAAATTAACTTAATTATTTCATCCGCCATTTCAATATTTTTATTCGTATGGATGCAATTGGAATACCAATTGTATCTCTGCTCCTGTATTATTACGGAGCTATTGCTCCATGTTAATAAGGGAAGTTAATTTGTGTGTTTTTATTTGCACGAAAGACTTCGTTGTTCCTATTATCTCATTGAAAATATAACAATTAAAATCCTTACGTCGGTTCTCCTACCGCGAGATAAATTGAACGTACGTTAGGATGTAGTTAACCAGTTTCCAAATTATGTTTTAATTTTGTTATCTCTATAGGCATAAAAATTTAATTTAGTCGTTAATTTTGTCTTGACGTGAGAGTGAAGGGAAAACTAGAAATCCGGCGTACGGGGTTTAGAGTTTGAACTTAAAATATATGAACATAATTGTAAATTTTGGTGGAAGTCAGTTTATCTGCAAACATCGTCATACGTGCACGGCAAAAGGTTAAAATAAGTATTTAAAATAATTAAGGATTTATGTAATTTGATTATCCTGTACAAGGTCTATGACAATCTCTGCATTCTACAAAATTGTTCCAAACGAGCGGTTAGATTTGAGTGAAAATCAACTAACAATTTTCTCGAACGATTAATGGTAGAAAAATAAAATCATCCGCTTACCGAAGATGTGTGTATTAATAAGCTGGAACTCCTTTATAGGGAAAGAATTCCGAATTGATTTGTAAAGTCGAGAGACTGTCATTTCCCTTCGTACTCAAAACCTGTGAAGGTTGGGATTAAATACTTCAAAATAACGACGTTGTAAATACAAAAAAATAAGTTAGGACGAATGCACGGCCAGGACAGACTATTTTTTCACCAGGCTTCGAAAAAATAGTTTAGTCACTACTTACATATTGCTACATTTAAAATACTTTGCCCAGTTTTGCATGTACGAATGAGGTTCTGCATCTTGGCGATTATACAATTAGTACACGACTTGTAAATAATAATATTTTAATTATGTGTCCTTGAGCTGACATACATATGCTTTGGCAGAATATCATTCAATGAGGGACGAACAATCAACGTTAGCCAGGCTGAGGCAGCATCGCCACAGATTGTGAAACACTTGACAAAAGTGTTAAGTTTATGTTGTGTTTTAATGTTTATATGCTCGAAGGTGTGATTATACGATTATGGTACTGACATGGAGGAATATTTTAATTGTTACAACCGTAAAATACATGCATTTACAAAAAATAACCTACAACACACCAATACGAACGACTCTTGTAGCCGTGCCTTTCACCTGACAACAAAGCAATTCACAGTTCTACTAAAAAGATTACATCTACTACGTAAACTACGTGTGTGCAGAAAAATTATTGTGTACGGATTATATACTTGTATTGTAATTTGTAAAATTGTGTACTTTTTGGTTTTTATTACAATTTTCATGTATTTACCTCTTAACTTGACGTTCGTTCATGTAAAACGTAATCAATTATAAATTGCTGGTGTCTGGATGGATGGGATATTGATTAATGTTGTCCCACAATCAAATTTGTAATTTTTATCAAAAATACGCATGTACACAATTAATTGTCATTAAATTATATTCTACATTTATCACAAAGAAAGAATTGAATTGAGTGTGTGCTGAAATATGTGAATGCTACGAAGGTTTTAGCTAATACCTTATCAGAAACACTGCCGAAGCGGTTCGACTTGCATTGGTGAAAGTTGCTTTCTTTTATGAATTGCAAAGGAAAATTGCCAGTTTTGAAGTGCTAACTGGAACCGAGAACCATTTTTAACAAAATATGCTCTACCAGGCTGGATGGATGTAAAGTAAACAGTGAATGTCCATTTACTGTTACAAATTGAACGAAATAGCACACATGTAGATAAAATACTTATAATTAGGATTTTGCTATTGCATACACACAATTACATTTAATATTCAACTTGGAGTGATATAAAGCAACTTGTTCTAATATGGTTCGTAGAACCGTAAAATATGAAGTTATTTAGGCATGTCGGGATACGTATAACATACAAACATAAAAATACATATTAAAATTGTTCGTCATAATATATAGAGAATATACGCACGGATTAATTAATTATCACAATAATTGATTACTAAACAACTGCTGGTATACATACGAAATAGTCTGTTGAATTTGAATTGAATGCTAATGTTGGATATTGGACATTGAATGAAATTTACAAACGCTGTTGCTAATGCTGGTACTTCTACTACAACTAAAACTTTGTACTCTTATGTTTGCTGAAGATTAAATGATTATTACTGTTATTTCACGAATTATTACTACTTCTTTAACTACTATTATAATTATACTATAGGCACGCAGACAGATATAAAGGGTTGTGGCAGTTGCAATATACAGGGAGGACAAGGGATGCAATCGGGTCAAAGGTCAAGCCTTGTCCATGTCCATTGGATCTCTTGTCGTGCGATTTTGTAATGGTTATAACGAGTGTTAAAGAATGAGAATGCACGGAGTGTCCAATTATAAATATTATTATTATTACTTATTACGATATACCGTTTGGTGAAAAATCACATTTGTTAAGTTGGATTGAGCATGACTCTTGTCACCTAATAATAATATTGAATATATTGCATAAAAGTGAGCAAAGAAAATCATGTTGGCATTGACGAATAAAAGCGTTGTCATTTACATATTGATGTGTTTGCATTTGTTATTTAAAAATCATCAAAAGAACTGGAACCCAACATAGTAGCATACTTTTGAGTATATTTTACTTTCACACTATCTTAATTTCATTTAAAAGTAATCCGGGTTGAGTGTCAGAAAATTAGATGATCACGATGAAAATGGCAAACCTTTCACACTACATTCCCAGAGTAAAAGTTTTGTAGAGAAAGTTGAGAAGTGAAAGTAAACGAACCTACAGAACTAGTGTTTAGATTTATATTTTGCTTTATTCAAGTTTCAACGAATTCAACAAGTACATAACAAGAATATAATTAAAATCTAAATCTAGAAGCTCTTAGGTTCGTTTACTTTCACTTCTAGGGCTTTCTTTCGTTACCTTCCACTTAAAATTTCAACCATACACAACATTATGATATGCGACGAGCTATTGATGTAGGGTTCCACACCATATGGACTAAATATTCGAACGCGATGTGAATTTGTGAGTCATGTTTTCTTTTCCCCAACCACTTTGTTGAATGCCCGTGCATATTATAAATTGCTTTATTAAATTGGGCGCCAGTTAATGCATATGCTCGACCGCTAGACACGTAATTATAGTGCTGGAATTTAGAAAGGGTTTCAAAATACTTTACACACTATTTCAAAAGCCAGTCATTACTTGGACTCAAGCCTGAATCAATATAATTTATTTATTTATTTCTTCAATCCAACGCAAAAACATGAATGACGACAGGAAAACGGTCAGGTCTAGAGGCTTCCAAATAACTCATAATCGTCAAGCATTTCGATAACGGTCGACACAATTAACATTACCTCTTCCGGATTTTCTGTAATCCAAATATTAAATAGACGTGTGAAGTCGTCCTCGATTTTACCTTCCGATGTACTCGTACTGTGATTCTTGATAGCTCCTTTGCAAGCGTTCATTAAAACCCCGAAGAGAAAGCCAATTTTCGCTTTCTCTATAAAGTCTTCAACGAATGCCTGAAAAGTGATACGTAAAATTCAGTTTTCATTTGATTCGATGAAATGTGGTCACTCGCCTCACTCCATGATAATGAAATTATGTTTACCTGAAAATTAAATGGACACGGTATTTCTAAATTCTGTAGTATTCCTATGAAACTATCAAAGTAGAAACGCAGCAGCTCCTTCCACTGTTTCCGCACGCGCGGTTGACACGTTGAAAATAAATAAAAACTGATGTCAACATTGGGTGAAGATACTCGAGCCATCTGTTCACACAGGATATTTTACTCTAGTGTATTTTAATTACTCAGTTAAAACAAATTCCGGAGATTGAAGTGGTCATGGATTACCTGAAGGTCAACAAAAACTAATTTGTTCTCTCCATTGTCCCCAAATGAAAACATAATGTTGTTATTCCAACAATCACCATGATTTAGAACATCTAGCAAGTTATCGCTCCGAATAATTTGGACATACGTCGACGCAAATTTTCCATCATAATTCCTAAGTTTGGCAAAAGCATCCTGACTCCTTTCGTCCGGACATTCCTGTACATTTAATAGAAATAAAACCCATCCATCCGGTACTTCATGAGAAGTACGATCACTTTGAATTTATTTTAGAATTCGTCATAAAACCTTCAATAGTTGTAAGACTCCAGAAAATGAAGGATCAAACATTCTTGACATCAATATTTCAGCACCAGGATTGAGCATTGGTTCATTCAGCTCTGGATATTTTTCAATGAATGCAAATTTTCCACCACATTCTCTAATTAAAGCGTACGATGTTCCGTGTAGGATTGCAAGGTTCTCCAGTACAAGTCTAATGCATTCAACTTCAAATATGAAATGCTGCTTAGATGCACACTGATGAAATAGATTATTAATTGAAATAATTAAAAATTAACTTTGCTTGATTCAAGTCCTGCTGTTCCATTTTGTTGAGCATCCGGTATCCCGTATAAGTCATATTTTCCATCACAATATTTGTTTCATCAACATGATAAACAAAAGGAAATAGCTGTTCTATCCTCGTACTTTCGCTGTCCCTAAAAAAGAAAGACAATGCTAAGTGCAAATTCAGAATTACCTTTAGATTTCGTAATTCCAGGACTTAAAGTGTACGTTTGCGTGTTTTCGTAAAAATGACTAGCATTAGAATAAAAAATGCAAAAATTGATATAGTGTTCCGCACGAATCCGACCACGGGATTATTTTTTTCTCATTTTCAGGGTTAATTCACCGCACGAGTGGGAATCCGGATTCGAATCCGAATCTGGCTTTTACCGGATTCGAAGATAACGAATCCAAATCCGGATTTTGCCAGATTCGAGATTCGCGAATCCGGATTCGAACGAATCCGAATCCGGGGGGTAAATCCGGATTCGTGTGGAGCACTAAATTGATACCTGTATTTTCGACACCATAGATCTGACATTTCCTTAGCGACAGTAGTGAGTAGAATGCCTTCTCTAATTATCAACCTGCCCATAGCGGCATCAATTTTTGGATTTGGATTTAACAGTTTCCGCTTCCAAAAGAAATGCTTTGGAGATTCTTTACCAACAAACTGTACAGTCACATATTCACAAATGCTTGCCATATGTTGTCCAACCAAAAGCGGTGGAGTAGAATGGATAATTTTTTCAATCTCGTGGGTGATTCCATGTTTAGCCAAAATATTGGTGTATTCTGATATTAGCTGTTCACAACTCGCCATCAGCTCAGAAAAATATGATATTCCCGATAAATATTTCTCAAGTACTAATTTTTTAACTTCAAAATTAACTATGGGTAGTTTATATACTCAAATACAAAATATACGCCATTAATTATTCACTGATTATTCGAGTCATGTCTGCAACATTTTCAGGACAAAAGAAACCACAAATTCCTTGCGTGCAGAAGAACATCTGTGTTAGTTTGACATTCGAGTTATAATATATTTAGATTACTCTACTGACATAATACTATGCAAATAAACGTAAACTGATTCTGTTTTCTCCATAATGCAACTTCCTTCCTAAGTACCAGGGATACCTTCACTAGGCCAAAGTTCAATTAATTATACCATCGTAACAAGGTCAATCAGATATGGCCAGTCCGAGGGAATCGAACCTACCACATGACAAAATAAAATATCTTTGAATGAAAAGGGCTATGCACCAATCTTTCGAACAAAACTTTTAAAAAATCTTCTCAAAATTTTTCAATTCGAAAGGAAATTTTTTGGAATCGCTGAAAATAAAATTTAGAAATGTGTATCGATTATCGACTTACCCCACATTCTGTAGTACCGACGAACTGAACGCGGTAAACCAATTCACTTACGAATAGAGAAGGTTAGAAAATAACATAATATAATAAAAATAAATTCATTCTGGACATATTTTACTGGCGTTTGTCATTAATATTGTGGAGAAAAATATTCTTCAGTGCTCATTAATCAGTTGATGAGCTAGACGGGAAAACGGACCTACCTGTAACGAGACCTAACGGAGGAAACCGTACGCTGAGTTGGAAAAATCAGCGATGGATCAAATGCGAGATGTCAAATCACTCCTTACCATCAAAGGTAACTTTTGAAAAATATTTCAAAATTAACATAAAAATACCAGATCACACCAAATAATAATTTCCAAATGTTAGATGAGTCATTCTACTTCGATTTCGTCCGTCATTCGTAATTATTTTTGCCAAAGCAGTAGTCGATTTTGAACTATTCGTTTTTGTAGTAATGACTTTTTATTTTTTAATGGTTCTCTTTCTGTAATTTGTATTAAAAAACGTACACCCACATTAATCTCATTTGCATCCGCCTACCATACCATAGGGATCAAACCCTCACCATGTAGCGAAGCTCCAACAAAAGGTTGCATGCTCCATTGCGATGAGATAAATGATACTTTTTAACTTTTACCAGCTTCTGGCTCATTCACTTACGTCCGGAGTCTAGAAACAATATTGTATTTTCAAAACTGGTTTTGTTTTCTGAGAATTTGAATTTATTCCTGAAATCTTTGAAATTGCAGTTTTGCGGTTGGTGAGACCAACGCTCGTGGGACCATTACCTCTGAGCTGTGACTCTCACGACCTTTCGGGGGATCTTTGGGAGAGAGAACTAAAGGGAGATGTAACGGCTGTTCAAGGTCTGGAAGTGCTATCATTAGGGCAATTTCTGCGACTACCACAAGGTTTCGGGTAAATTGAAATTTAAGAGCAGACTACGACGAATTTATTTGGAAGTCTCAGGAATAATTGTAATTTCATTGGTCCGTAGGAATATGTACCTGGGTGAAACATTCTCTTGTTATGTTGTTGTCCAGAATGAAAGTCCGATAATGGTAACGGCAGTTAGTTGCAGGGTAAGAAGAATTGGTGTGTTAAATAAATATGAATCTAATTGTAAAACAATCGTTTGACGAATAATTTTTGTTTTAAATGCAACCAGGTTGAGCTTCAAACCCAGACCCAGAAGTTTGTCCTGGCGGATAATAAAAGTCTTGATGAGATGAAAGGTGGGATCACGATTGACATAATAATGAATCACGAAGTCAAAGAAATGGGAAAGCACATGTGAGTGTTACAAGTTGCAATATACAAAGAAAATAATTAATTTAATCATAGATTAACTCAACATAAGTTGACGCTTTTGCTATTAGATCCGAGGCCGTAGTCTCTACACAAATAAAAAGATTTAACAAAATTTCAGTCCCCAGACCTCGAACCCCACAGTCCATAGCAACGCGAGAAAATAGCCTTGTGATCTCGTGATCTGGCCAACATGACGATGACCTAAAACCAACGAACGCAGTTGTTTACTTTTTTGGTCTCAACAAATAACAATTCCTTGAAACTGACCTCTCGGGTCAGATTTCATTCCATTTTTGCTTGCTTAAAGTTGGTAGATGGTTTTCGCTTAAGCGGGCCGAGGATGATTGCTGACCCCGAACTGCTTGGTCGTACTAACTTCAGTTTAGGTATAATCTAGACTGTTGATGACCTATAAAGTTTCGTTTGCATTTTCATCACGAGAGTTTGGAAAAGAACAACATTCTCGAAATAGAGTTCGTTCGATCAAATCATCACGGTAATTTCGCCCGAAAAAAAAAAGTAACTGCATACTCCACTCTGATTTCCCAGAGTGCGGCCGCCAGAGTTTGTTGATTTCCGTCTCTGTATTTGGTTATCGTTTACTCTAAGAATTTAATTTTCGTATTAAATAATTTATGTATTTTAAAATTGTAGGCTGATTGTAACTCTGTCCTACTCTGTTCCGAATCTTACACCAGCAGAACCGATTGTACTAGAACGGTATTTCAAGTTTCAAGTAAAGAAGCCTTTGGATGTTAAGACGAAACTTTACAACGCAGAGTTAAGTATTTTAATTTTTTAATTTAAAAATCAAAATTGAATACGCACTTATTTTTTAAAAATAAATTATCAATCTGTATTGTGAAATAAAACTGCACAGTCCGATGAAGTATTTCTGGAAGCACAAGTTCAAAACATTACATCTGGAGCAATCTGCTTAGAAAAAGTAGACCTGGAGCCGTCTGCTGCCTTTACTTGTTAGAAACTCGGTTTTTTTTTATTACTTTCTTGTAATTAGTACGTAACTAAAAAATTATTTTTGACAGGCATTCCCATGAGTGATCCGTATGACAGTGGAATAATTAGCAGAAATGAGCTCAAAAGTCTTAGACTAAATTCGAAGCCGTTGTGGCCTAATAGAATGTTGGATGTGGATTCCTCATATCAGTTTTTGTATCGTCTTGTTCCTAAATTTGATCATGCAAGATCTGCAACCAATATTGGCAAGTTGGATATAATTTGGAGAACAACCATGGGAGATCGTGGTCGCCTTCAGACCTCACAGCTTCAGCGTCAGGTTTAGAGCAACTTCTGGAATAAAATACTAATTCTAAATTGTGGTGACTACTATTTAATTATTTTGATTATTGGTTTCATTTCAGCCACCGGTTCTAAACGACCTCAAATTGATTGTGGACAAAGTGCCTGATATTTCCTCTGTCGACAAGCCTTTCCTTGCGACTATCAAGCTAATGAATACGACCACGTAAAACAATGACACTATTATTCTCTTCTCTTATAGAAACTGTCGAGGAACACGTTTGATCAAATTTTATACCGCAGGAAACGAGAAATGGATCTTCAACTCGACCTCGACTCAAGTACACCAGAGGGATATTGCTGGCTTGGAACTACTAAAACGAAACTTGGGTCTCTACTTGGGAATACGAAGATTGATCTTAAACTCTCTATATTTCCAATTCGCACGGGGCTAATTAATATATCCGGCATCCGCATCACAGACTTAAACAAAGGCGAGAAATTTATTTTTAATGACATTGCTCAAGTTTTTGTAATTCAGTCAATAAACTAAATCTAAGATTAAACAGTAATTTTATACTCAATGAAACAACTTTTACGGTTTACATCGAAACAGAATTTATTTTCAACTTTGATTTCTGTGACTATTGTTAGAGACAACTGAAGCGGATCAGTATAATTCCAAATCAGAAACACTTGACTGGTCTTCAAATAGTTTTTCATATTAAAATTCACTTCGGAGCCAAATATTTCACGTATTAGTTTACAAGTGTGTAATTTTTTCGACAAGAATCGCGAATTGAAATTAACATTCCTATAATAATGACGCAGGAGATTATCCGAGTGAACTAACACAATTGGACAGTATTTCAATTTTAACTTTCTAACTACTACTACCTTTAATTCCTATAATTGGTCGTGATACAGTATAACATGTGTCCGAATAGGATTGGAACGCGCTCGGAAGTTAGTCAGTTAAACTTTAGGTACAATACCACCAGAACTATATTTCACAAATTGTTGGACATTGCAACTTTTGTCGGGATGACGGATTGAGTTAAATTTTGTATCTTTGCATTCCTCGTCATATTCTAGTAACTTGACACAAACAACCCTCCCACTTCCACAGAATCCCGAAGTTTTGAATCATTCACAACATCACAACAGCGAATTTCAATCGGAACGTTCCTGAGGTCATACGTGAATGAATCTCCTTGCAATTTTCTGGAAAGGTGTTCCAATCCTACCCGAATACATACTATTTGCAACATATTTACGCCTGTTACTGAATAGAACACCAGAAGGAAAGGGAAGGATAGAAAAGGTAATGAATATAACTGAAAAACAGGGCGTAGAAGAGGAGTAAAACAGTTTAGGGCAAAATCTTAGCAAACAAAAAGTGAAGATTCATTGAAAAAATCAAAAACCTCGTAAACGACTAGAATCAAGAATCCGAGCGAGCAGAACCTCTCAAATAGGAATAGTTACAAGAGAGTGCAGGCATTTTTCTCTCTGAACGGATTTTGCTTCTGGGTTGTAAATCCATAAATTAAGTTATCTTCTCTTTGATGTTCCGTAACAAATCTCTGGAAAGGAAACATGCAATTCATGTCAATTCAATCCGAAAAATAAGGGGGACAAGATTGCAACTTAAAGTACCATTTGAAAGCGGATTGTCAATCAAATATTTTTAGGAATATGTATAACCCGCGTTCTAAAACTATTGGTCTTGTAAAATCAGATTGGACACGAAGGAAGCGGAAGCGTGAATTAATTTGTTAGTAGGTAAACTAAATTATTATGCTACATTCGAGCAATTTTATTTTATGTCTGGAATTCCCCTGTCATTCACCTTTTACTAAACATATTTTCGAACTGGCCATTCATGCGTTGCTCGTTTAGAAGAGCTTGTAATCATATTAAGCGTTAGCAAATGCGCAAACGCAATCGAGTCCAGTTTGATTGAAAAAAAAAAACGCACCTTTTTAAAATGAAATTTACTTTACTGACGCTATGCAATGCATTCAATGCACCAATTGTAATTACAGACACAAAGCCACAACAACCAATCAAAAAAATAATGCATTTTCATAGTATGACTTAAATACACTGATAACAGTTGACGTAATTAAACAATGAACATTCAAACTCAAAAAAAAACTGAAAAGAACTAGAAAAAAACGTAGAAGCAGAACATCACACAACAGCCTTAAGGGTGCAACGGCGATGATGCTACAAGAATTACAAGGGTTACAAGACACTACAGGAGCCAGTTTTGCCATAAGGATTATGCTTCTGGGTGGAGCCATGGCTGTGAAATCCAAAAATCAAATAATCTTCTTGTTGATGCTCCGTTACAAATTTCTGTAAGGTACAATCATTATAATTAAATAATACATATTAAATATTTTACTTCGCCCTACAATCTGAACTCAATCAATTTCTTAAATCAACGACTACTTCTCCAACTTCCACGCAAGATATGAAACTTAGCAGTATAATTAACACTTAGTCTTCAACATTTAATCGCGATTCGCGATGCCTCATTGACAAGACTATTCATATTTATATACTTAAATTGTCTGAATTCTTAAAATCTCAATGATAGGAATCCGAGATGCCGCCAATTCTCTTCATAAACATTTAATCCGGAGCGTTTGTAAGATTAAGCAATTATAATTTCCTGGCCTCACAGATTAGTCCAATTTCCAAAGCAATAATCCGATTTGATTTAATATATCCAACAAGTAGACTCATTCACAGCACAGTACAACACATTTTTGGTACTTAAGTACGTACAACACAACGATATCAAAAGACAGACATTTGCACGCATATGACTAACATTTAGGTGCCAAGTGAGAAATACCTTCATTCCAATCCAAATGCCAACTGACAGGTTGGAAAGAAGTTTTGTTTACTAGATGGAAGATATGATTTTGCCTTTGGCTTCCATTCTGTACAACTTAGCTTTTGCTTAATGCACTTAATTTAGTACACAATAGACAATGGGACAACACACAAATTACAAATCTTAAACGACGATAACTAACGTAGACTAAAGAATTTTTCTGAAATCTCTAATGTGAATAAAGAAGAATTTTGTGCAGAGTAGAATGAAACTAATGAAAGTGTGTAAGACATTAGGCAGTAATTCTAAGACAACACACGGAGGTGACGTTGCGATGTGAGGTGAAGCAGTTAAATGCGGCCCTTTCAAATTTCGGATGTGATAGTGATGATTGTCAATTCTCATGACAATCATCTCTATTTAGATCACAGCACAGCTACTCTTTTCACGGAATGGGTTGGCTTTCTGTGAGCTAAAGCCAACTAATAGAGAGTCCTCCGTCTCATGATCCCCTATGTACTTCTGTTTAAACAAACAACAACAGTGTCATCGTCATCCAAAGTTAGAATCGTAATGTTCATCTTAGTTAAACTTTAATTACTTCTTTAATTCCTGAACAAAAAAAAATGAAATGAACAACATAAAATTAGAAATGAAATAAAAAGAAATAATAAGAAGCAAATGATTAATATATATTTTATATTTCTGAAATTAATAAAACCAGTACCGTCGCTGAAATAAATATGTGACTTCAATCTTAATCCTCTAATCTAAAAATTGATAGACTACATAAGCAATGAAATGAGCATAAACAATGCTAATGAAAATGAATAAAAACGAATATACAAATATCTATACGGCATTCGAGAAGCAATCCCTCCAATCATCCCCAAAAGCACATAAATGCAGTTAGACCGTGAACACAAAGGGGTAGACCGCGAATTTGTTAACAGTGATGGTATTGCTGAATTGATACAGATTTTCTGACTTTATAATTCTTCAATTGTCGTATTATTAATGTAACAGAATCACATCTCCGAATTAAATTCGAAATAGAACGAGAAGGACTCATTATGCATTTGAACGAAATCATTGAAAATTACTATCGGGAATTATTTTCTAGTTTTAGAAAATAATCATGAATTGAATACTAATTAATAAACTTAAAATTCTTGAATAATTGTTTGACCAATTAATGAGGCAATACCATAAGGGTTAAACAATTCGGGCCACCCTTAATTGACCAGGATAAGCGTTTGATCGTAGACTAAAATACCAGTACATTATATGTCAAGTCATCCATTCAAATACTGTAAACCGCTGCCTGTTTCAGAAAATCATTCAACAATTTTGGCATTGCAAAAAAAGTCACAGTCAAGTCACAGGATGCAATATCTCAAATTAACTCACTTTGATGTCTTCCACCGCTTGGGTGACACTTATCCTCTTTATAGCTGCTTCCCGGCGGAGCTGTTCCACAATCAATCTTTGCTGCTGCAGGCTTGACATCTGCGGAAAAAAATTAACACAATATAATTCAAATATGATAATTGTTAACACGTTCTAGTTTTGCAAACTTACAAAACCTGCAAACTCAGGCATACTTAATTCTGTATTAAAAAATAATTCTCGCAACGTTGGGAGTGAATTTTGTGGCTGAAGTTGAAATGGAACTCTTTCATAATTGTAGTAGTCGTAGTAATTCTGTTGGAAACTCATTATCAAGATCTAGCGAGACTTAATGGTTTGAGGGTTATTCCAATCTCAGTACGATTACAATTAGTTGTATCGAGGACACAGGTCCACAAGCACAGTTTACTTCGAATTTTTAGCAGTTTTAAAATATCAAATAGAAATAACAATCTAACGTTATTTCACGACAGCACGGCTAAACCAACTGAACTAATATTGCAAATGTCAAACTTCAAACAAACCAATTCTAATCACAAAATGTATCACGGAAAAAAGCATCCGCAAATAGCAAATTGAAACGTGTACATATCAAAGTGTGCGAAACAATTGAATGCATCCGGAGCAGCCATCGATCAATTTAGGTATTTAGGAGTTGCGAGAAATTAACGTGTCCGTTCCTCCGTTCAAATACTAGTTTGACTAGTTCAGTCTACTATATAATTCTGCAAATAGTCACCACGTTTCCATCACATCAGTACACAAGTGCCATTTCTGTTTACTTTGAATAGAAATGGACTTCATGACATACATATTTATACGTATATTATAAAATGCTTTTTATAAATATCGTGAAACCTCGTACGATTATTGGCAAACTAAAATTTCACTAAAGCAGCATTACTCGGACGATAATTTTTTTTAAATCGTTCTGATTAACCAATGCCATCAAATATTTCTCCTAATCATAATTACCAATTGTCTGGTGGAAGTCGTGTTAGATAGAACGGGAATAGATTTTAGCACAATAACGACAGACTGTCGTTATTGTGCTAAAATCTACTTCTTGACTGTCGTCGACAGTCTAGAAGGATATCATAAGCCTAATAAACACTGAGAGTATTTCACAAAACATTTTCGAGTTGGACATATTATACTCATAATTACAATAGAAACTAGAGTAAACAGTAAACTTGACTGTGGAATGGAAGTATTATATGACGTTAAGCAAAAGTGTGGGGTGGGCGTACATCGTTTTAAAACAATATAATAAAAATGGAACCGAAATTTAAATTCGAAATGAATTCAGAAATTCAAATGTCAAATTACTGTTCATTCGAAAGCATCAAATTG
Organism: Protaphorura quadriocellata; assembly: GCA_034698945.1. Lineage (NCBI taxonomy): Eukaryota > Metazoa > Arthropoda > Collembola > Poduromorpha > Onychiuridae > Protaphorura > Protaphorura quadriocellata. The sequence goes on along the minus strand of JAQGCA010000051.1, from coordinate 1,274 downwards.
GTCCGGTTTTTGTATGTGGTATTGCCTTTACTATTTCTTCCTAACTACCAAAGCCGGTTGCATTCTTCTGAGTAAGTACATGCTCCCTGGAGATTTTTTTGTGAATACGTACGTACTTGTATCATTAATTTTGTGTACACAAGAAACAGACTCCTAAGGATTTTATTTACTGATAATTCAATGATTCATCTTTGATGTTTTTGTTGTGTGGGCTATGATTTTTGATGACTTAAATAAAATTACATCCAATCCAATACTTGGTTTGATTTTTGATATTTTTTTAATGTTTGAAGTCAAGTCCACCAATGACACACAGATACACAACATAAACAAACATAGAAGACTGTCAACGTGTCAACTACTGTCGTTCGTATTCATTTGAATTATCAATTTCGGGTTGGGTGCACTGGCGACCTGAAACGGCGAGATTAAATAAAATATATATTATTTTGCCTCGTCTGGCCATCAGTGCATTGAAATTGAAATTGATTTTTCAGACGGACGGTCAACGGTCCTACTTAGTTCCCTAGTAACTACATGGGCAGTATGGGAAAAAGTTTCACTGACTAATTAATTTTGTGTTTCGAAGACAGGCCTTACCTTTTGTGATTTCCGTGTCCGGTGTCAATGTCCAGTTGACTCTTGTCTTTTGTCGTCTGGAAATTCTTGAAAAATTCTTGGGTGGATTTAATTTTACAGTTTACAGATTTGAGGATTTGACTTCTTCAGGCAGTTCCTGTTTGTGTTGTGCTTCTTTCCTGTCGCTGGGCGTGTCCGTCCGTCACGGTGACGCAATATCACAATACCGAACTTTCCCTCCAAAATGTGGAGCGGAAATTAGGCTTTCGCTCTCAATTTCCTTCACAATTTTTGAAATCAGACAACTGAATATCACCTCTCTATTACCTCTCGGATTATTTCAACTACGTAGGTGTTAATGGATAGTTCCGGTTATGACGTCATTTCCAAGTGCTCGACTGTAAAAAAAATGCAAATTTTGTGGGGTGATGGGTAAAATCAAACATCATCATCGTCGAGACTCCGTTAAGGTACACATTGGTATGAATTAGGTTCTGTATTGACGAACATCTTATTTATACCCCAGTAAACATTTCAGTGTCAAAAACGTGGCAGCCACGTTATGGAAGTAGAATTCAGGTGGCAGATGCAGATTTGTGGTAAATTAACGCAAATTCGACGTAGTCCGGACGTTGAATAGTACACAGTGTAATAGCATCAGCAGAGCAACGTGCTATCTACGTTATCAGAAATAC
>JAQGCA010000050.1:0-58300 GCA_034698945.1 Protaphorura quadriocellata | reverse complement strand
TCGGAAATCTGAAAAGTTTTGTGACAAGTTCTAGGTGGTCGGTGCTTTGACAGGTCGTGGGGTCAATCCTCCGATCAGAGTACCAGGGAATGTTAAAATTAGCACATACCACTATATTGAGAAAGCGTTGAAGCCCCTACTTGAGGATAAAGTCGCGGATTTGTACTCATGGGAGACCCACAAAGTTTTTTTGCACTACGATTCGGCTTCCTCCCACACGTCTCGGAAAGCCGTACCGTATGCCGCCGATTTGAGGTCAAGATTCGGTATGTCCATTATTTCTAAGACACAGATACATGTCAAAAGCCCCGGCACAAGTCCCATGGATTTTTTTGGATTCGGTCTATTAAAACAGAAGTTCCATCTTTGACGTGCGTCAAATTTAGCAGGTGTTTGGAACGGATCCTCTCTAGCACTACCACTTCTGGTCCTGATATCTTTCTCATTTTTGACGCAGAAATTTTGGAAAAATTAGTAGTTGTTACAAACTCTAGTGTTAATGACCCCTCCAAAATTCAAATTTTTCTGCTGCAAAGCGCGCAAACTGGGGCATGGAATAGACTGTCCAGAATATCTTTGCGCACCCTCTGTACAGCGAAATAAATATGAATCTGATAAGAAGGAAAAGTCTGAAATTATTATGTACAGAAGGAATTTATGAATTAGTGAACGTAATTGCATTTTTTTTAAATTAATGAATCATTTTCAGAAATATTAACTAATACTCCCACTCCCAACTACCACTGTCTACAAACTCGACATCCGGTTCATTGACAATAATAACTGAACTGTTTAGGTTTGAATAAAACTGAAGAATTTTACAGGATGAGAGGGTTGAGCTGAATTTTTTTTGCCCACTTCCACGGATCCAAGTTCTTTACGAACTCTGCGGCATAACTAGTAAGAGATTTTTGTGATGATGCCCTTGAATGAATGGGTCATTCATTGGTGTTGTTTATTGAGCAATTATACAGTCGTACTACTGTATCGGTTGATTGGAGCGTAAGACATTCACATCCAGTCAGTGAAAGTGAAAAATTAATACTCAAAATGTAGAATGAAGCGTGCTAGACGAACATTTGTGAAGTCGATTTATGAGCCCGGAGAAGCAAAAACGGATTTGTGAACAAAAGTATTAAAAGAGTATTCCAATGGATATTCTTGTTTGACTGGAAGAAAATTTTTAAATAATGGTATGGCGTCGTCAAAAATGTTTCGCCTGGGCTTAAAGAACAATGAAATGACGTGCCTGGAAGGAAGTGCAAGTGCAACTGCTCTTCCTTGGCTTTATTGTCATATATTTTTAAAGATGCAAGGTCCTTCTTTGGAATTGTCAAAGAAAGTCATTCCATTATTGTCCTCAGGCCGTTGAGATTCAATGAATGAATGGAATGATCATCATCGAACCTTTTATAAAAAAAAATTGTTGCTATTACGAGTCGCACAAGGGGAAGTTTTATGAAGGATTGGACGAATGGATAAGTCAAGCCAAGTGCCAGTGATTCTTTTATGGAATGGAAGGAGTACTAGTGAGTAGTGAACATTATAATACTAATTTAACTACACATCATAGAACCCCCTCATACCCGAGTCTCAATTGAGACTCTTCAATTTTGCTCATTTCCTGTACAATTTTTTTTTTCATTTCCAATCTTTAACCTCTTCCCTTGTGTTAGTGGATGTTACATTTAAAATATGTTATGAGTTAGGTCGGACATGACTGACGAGTGCAGTGAACGTACCACTGATCATAGGAATGACCTATTATGTGTTCACATGTCGTGTAAGAATAATATGATAATCACACATTTTTATATGACAAGGGAAGGATTTATATTGTTTGAAGTGTGCGTATTAATAATCACTTGTTCGGATTGGAATAATAATTGCCCTGGAGTACTTACTATATCATACCAAATGGCTTCTTAGCCATGAATGATTTCTAAGTGTTGTAATATGACCCGCAAGGGTTTCATTTCATGCTCAAATTGTGCATGGTTGGCGTGTGTGATGAGATTACCATGTTTCGTGTCTTGTTTGAGATAACTTACCGAATACCTTAATGAAGACCGGTCTGATCATTAGATCGGTTACTTGTGAAATGAGATGAATTTTTTTTTCAGAAAATGGCAGCATATGTCTGATGAGACGCTCACTCTGTACCACGACTTTGATTACTCAAAAATCCAACTATAATAACACCCGATTAATATTCCAATTAGAAGTCAATCATTGCGTTTCGGCTGGATTTGACGGGGTAGCGTGGTCACGTCGATTCGATAGCATGTCTTATGATGGGATAATATTACATATTACATGGTCCACGTACTACAAAATTCTTTATTTGAAATAAGTATGGCTCTAAAATGAAGCTGCAAACATCCTCCCTATCCCCATTAAAGTTATTGCTTATAAAATTTAAAAAAAAATTGGATGACCAAGTGTATGCTTTTGTTTATCTTACATAGTCGAGGCGAAGCTGAGTCATTATACTATGTAGAGGAGACCAGAAACATTTTTCCAGTGTCTGTAATGCCCAAATGAATAAAAAATAAAGCGAACCACGCCAACGACTGTGGGTAGTAGTGATAAACCAGTTTAAAAATTGCCAGGATGTTCAGTGTAAGGGTTTATCAGCCAGAAGTAGAAGTAACCATAATTACCCTGGGATAAAGCCCGATGTTGCTGTCTGGCCCGCATAGGAAACGGAAAATTCTATTAGTAAATAAAAATATGTTATGACAAGAGACATCCATTGTCAATAACGTTATTGATATGTGTATTCATATTTCCGTCTTGGGCTGTCACATCGGAATTCAGAAATAGGAGGTGGATGTGGAACTAATAATCGCATAACAATTATATCCGAATGCGATATGTCCCGAAGAAGACTAGTCAGATTCGGCTGGATATTTGGATATGTTATAACACTTAAACAACTGCACAACAATTGTGAAAATTGTGCCCCCGAAAGCCGCACCGTTTGGCTACCAGAAATATACAGGGTAAAGAGTTTTTCCGGCATTCGAGTTTTCCATACTTCTAGGGATACTTTCCATTTGGAATGTAGAGAGCTTTCTCAATGTCTGACATTTCCTCGGTTGTATTTATTTAGTAAGGTTTATAGTTTGTAGAATATTTTGGTTAACGGTCTCAGGAATCATTTGATATTTTTAGCAGATATGCCAAGAAAACAAGTCGAATTTGAATCTTTTGTAGAAATATTTCATTTTTATTTTTATAAATATGACTCCGTATTCAACCGTTTCATTTCACCGCGACCTGAAATATCTCACACCTGATTGTTTTAGTTTTAGTTCTACACTAAAATATGAATTGTTCAAATACTTTTACATTACCATCAGCTAGAAGTAAAACTTTTGTGTGACTGGCGGTGTGACAATGACATGTTAAAACATACATTGGAGCGAAATAACTTATTTTATGTTTGCTATAATTTGTCTTTACGCAAGTAACTAGATTTGGTTACAAGTTCCGACCGAATCGATTTCTTAATATATCTGTCAGCAGTGTAATATTATTTGTAACTGGTATTCTACTCTAAGGATAAAGGGGTGAACATACAGAATGTAAAATTTTTTAAATATACTTTTGAGTAGCCACTATTGTCGGCGGGTATATAAGTTAACGATTGATCCGTTGTGAATCTGATATTTGTGAATTGTGAGACAATTCGAGGCACGTGAATTTGTGATTCAACATTCAACCATTCGAAGGTTCTTATAATTTTTCAACTAAACACATTCTTTCAACGAAAACAAAGCGACGCAACGGTTGTACACATAAATTTAACGATAAAAATGTACATTAATATTTAGATAATAACTAACTAGTAGTGGAGACGTCGGGTGAGATATGAATATGACTGACTACCGCTTGAGTCTCATCTCTCAATATTTTGAATTATTAACATAGACATGTTTATATTATCACATTTTTGAATTATATAATTAGATGTATCAACACGAGGTTACAGTCGAAGTTGAAATTAGATTAGTATTTCACATTGAACTCGTCGTCACTGACCATTTCTTTTTATGGACATTAAAAGTTTGAGACAACTTTTGAATATTAGTCGTGCGTAAAATATATAGTAAGTTTTAATGGAAGTAGTGAGGTTGGTAAATTTTTATCTACATCCTAAAAGTAGTTGCATACATTCTACTTTGTTTCCAAACGTCACAGTCACAACTGCGGTAGGCTTCCAGCAAATATTTACATTGAAGCAAGTGCCCAAAATAGGCAATGACGATTTTTAGGCACTGTCCGAAGCAATAAGCGCTCGAATGATTTATTGCACATTGGATAAGTATGGAATCGACGGTAGGGGTCGTTGCTGACAAGGTGGAGTACTTGGACAAGGAGTATCCAAAATTTGGGTTTGAATTTGAGCGGAATTCTTCGGAGTTAGGAGGTTTGGATTAGGATAGTCAAATCTCTGAGTTTGACCTGTGGTAGATGTTGCCGGCGGTGAAAAGAATGACCGATTTTGATCCTGAGTCATTGGAGGTCTTTGCTGAGGGGACGGAGTATCCGAATTAAGCTCTGCGTACACATGTGTCTGGACGTCTTTTGGTTCTGTATAGTCACACAAATAGGCTTGAGTGGCTGTACTGGCAGTACTCTGACGATTATTATTGGTCTGATTAGGACTTAATTCGGAGTAAATATGTATCTGGGAGTCTGATGGACTCCCAAATGGTTCGCCATACTCACAAATAGGGGCAGTCTTTGGTTTGGAGCGAATTTGAGCATAGCGTGGAGGAAGTAGACGAGGGCGGAGTAATTTTGCATCTGCTGGGGATGTGGACGTGGATGTGGACGTGCTCTTTGTATTTGGCACTTTTCCACTATTTAATTGAGACGTTAAAGTGGTAGCACCTTTAACTGATGATGGGTTACCATTGCCCAACATGGTGACATCAGGTGGACTAGAGAGTGGGGATGTTTCCCTCACATGAATCAAATCATACAGATGGTCAATCGTTTCTTTGGCATCCCAAAATGAGTCTGGATGAGAGAGTTTGGCCCGAAGCCCTTCCAGGACATCCGTACTTAATTCACTCGGCATCGTTTGCACACCTTTGTCTTCCATTTCAACGTCTTCAAAAATGGTTGAGCGGGGGCGGGATGACAAATTAAGTCCATTGGAGCCATTGGACATCATGGATGATGGTGTAGATGATTTATTCACAATGTCTGCATAACTCATGGATGAACCTTTGGCCAATGATTTGGCCAATTCTCCAGGATGAGTAGCACAACTACTGTTGGACGGGGATGATTTGGGACTAGGGTGACTTCTTCGACACAAATATACGAGAACAACTCCGACCAAACAAATCACAATGGCGATCCCAACCGACCCGATCAGGATCACAAGGAGTCGGAGTCTACTTGGTGAAGTAGGTGTAGAATACACACTCCGATGCTCAATCACTTCATTAAGACATGTATTCATTCCAGTGTCATTACAAGTTAATTCCCAGTCGGAGTAAGGAATGAAGACTTTGCCCTCGGGATCCTCAGGGTCTGACGACGTCAGTCCAATACACTCGGCAACTTTCCACGTCGTGTAACACTTACTATTGTTTCTAAACTCGTCATGGAACCACGAACTGGACTCTTTTCTTGACAAGAGTTTTGAAAACGTTTCTTTACCACACACACATGTTTCTTGAAGTCGATTGTTTCGAACAATGGCTAGAATCGACTCTGTTCGACCCGCAATTATAAAGTCTGGTTGAAGTTCAATCCAGGTGTTCCCACTAAATTCTGTCACATTAAAATTTGTAGAAGAATGTTTGGATAAATCAATCCCACTGTAATTAACGAGTGTGAATGTATTGTTCACATAAGAAATCCATGTCCATTCTTTTAGAGTTAATCCGTTGGTCTCTACAATTCCAATTTCATTGCCTCTAAAACTAGCATTTGCAATAACATCACCACTGAGAGCAAAGCTTTCCAAGTGGTCCAATTTAGACTCAATCCAAGTCATGTTAGTCACACTTGAAGCTACACCTTGACTCTTGATACTTTTAAAATTGGACTTCCTGACCAGCCAAGAATCAATTAGAAGAGACTCGGAGAATGCTCCCGACTCAATCGTCCCCACTGTCGTCTCCATGAATATTATTTGGTTAAAACTATTGGCGACGAATGCATGGTTAGAAATTGTTCTAATGTTGGAGTTTGTGAATTGGATCACATTCAATTTAGACGGGAATGATTTTTGTGGAAGTCTTTCTATGTTGACTTGTTCAAAGCTCACTTTCCTCCTGGTTTCTTGTTTCTTTCCTGCACACAGGGGATAAAAATTATGTAATAATAATAATGACCATCCATCAAAATCATCAAGCGGAACAATAAAAATCTCAGCACTTGTCAAGAATTAGAATGACAGCACGGAGATTGGCGCGAAAATACAGGCTATTTCATCCATGCCCAAATCGTCGGTTCCCAGGCTTACTGACTGGGTTAATATATTGCGGACATCATTCCTGATTCTATAGTTTCATATCCTGAGAAATAAAATGTGCTCGCCCATATAATTTCAAAAAAAAACTTCCGTTTTTTTCACAACAAACCCTGGTTGGGCGCGTTTTGTTTAGACACTTGGATGATTTAGTCGCACACAGTCCGCTTGAGCTATCCCTTTGCTATGGGATCTATTTTCTGTGTACAAATTATTATATCTCGGCGTGTTTTCGGATTGGGTACGGACATAGAAATAACGTTGTGATCAATGAATGGAAAATCTATCTGGGCGGGATTCCAACTGCAATCAAGTTATATGCAGATTTGTCCAAGGAGAATTGGGCCTTTTATGTTAGATCTGTAAATTATCCCGCAGGTACGGTAGAAGGGAAGAAAGTGTTCCTCGGAAAATTGTTTGATATTTTCGGTTCAGCTAATTGGACATCAAAATCCTTATTTCGGCGTGTTGTAAGAAAGAGATAATTCCGCGCCGAATCAAGAGACGTTGTCGTCATCATAATATCCTTCCCTAAGTAGTCTAAAAGTGATCAAGTTCTGCAAACATATGACACTACACCGCTGGACTTGACAATTGATAGTCTCAAGTTGTTCAGTCTCAAGGATCTCCACACTCGGCTCATTTTTTTGCATGTACACCTTACAAGGAGATGGAGACGTATTTACTTATTTCCTCAACCTATTCTGCTTTTTTTGGATGATTATATTCTGGTCAAAGCCAAACGTAGAATTGACCAGCTCAAGAAATTGGTGTCTCAGAACACGTGTAATGAGTCAGTTCCATAGAATTTAAACTGTTTCTTAATTACGTGGTCATAGGGTGTATGTACAGAAAAGTCATACTGAATCTATCGAGCCTTGACACAACGGGAGTCCCTTGTGGGCCTAAACTGAGATCAAGGACATTCTCGGGGTGTTTCACCACTGTGTAACTTATATGTTAGAAAATTAAATTGAGTCTAACCGTGCTCATTAATTTCGTGGTGTACTGCATGTGGTTAAAAGAGAAGTTAGGAGACGTACTACTAGTAGTAGTGTGGACAGAAATTATGAGACGGGAAAATAGAACAAGTGGGTGAATGATTCAATGAAGGAGCCAGAACAAGTAAAAAGGAAGATTGAGCTTAACGTACCACTTGTCAGTTCGAAGGCCTCTTCGTTTATCTCCACGGAGGACAGGTTCATTAGGCGGAGATCAAAATATTCACCATTAACAGCTGAGAAAGCCTTGGGTTGAACCACGATGCGACCACATTTCTCGATTGTCCACGAACTCTCGACTTGGAAGAACTTGTGCTTATCCGTCGATCTCCTCAGATTTACGATCTGTAAAAAGATCACATTATTATTGTCAACCCCGTTAGAAACAAAAGTTTATCAGTTTAGTAGTGTTCACCACATTTTGTGTCCTTTGAGAAATGGGAGGTCACCTTTAGTGCACCCTGCTCCTGACTCATCATGGAGTGTGTGGTGCATCGGGATTCGGAGGTCTTATGCTACTGGTTGTTTTTTTATTTTAGGGTGAATAAGACACATGTAAAATTAGTAGACTACACACTAGATGCTACATTGTGTCTGAACTTTAGGTCAGAATACTCGTGACCCCTGTTTTGACTGTCTTCGTATGTTTGAACTATAATTGTCAAATGGAAACTCGAAAAATTAACCCCGAAATATAGTTCAGATAGTAAAACCATCCATTACGTGTAAACGTTTTGTGAATAAACTTCTGTGACATTTGAAGAATTCAATTATCTCTAGCTTTACGAATATATTATTCTATTTTGTCTTTATTTTAATCTTATACAATCACTTCGGGCTAGATTCTTCGAAAAATATCTACTGACACCGAACGATGGGATGCAATTTTCATTTCTCTCGGAATATTTTTTAAGTCGACTCTAAACTTGAATTTCGGCTGTCTATTCTAGAACCTCGTCACGTCTACTGAGAATTCATATGGGATATTAACATATTGTAATATCAAGGAATTCGGAATCAAAAAAGTTCAACCTGGCTGTTACATGCATCCCATGATTTTATGACACCTCTTAATTTCTAACTCTCATTGCCGTCTGCTACATACACGTGCATTCTTATGTAGTTTGATTTTTGAGCTCAATCGGAAGCGGAAACCACAGATTTTAACCATGTAGTGTTGTATGGCAACAGACAGAGTGAAAAAGTAATTTTGTTTCCCTCGTCCGTTGCGTTGTGTAATATGAGCTATTTAGAACGCATGCTACGCGGTGTTTTACCGATGGAGGTTCGACAAAGTATTTTTGAAGAGTAAAACCACATATTTAAAAATTGGTTTCAACTTGTTGAATCCTTTTTGTGCATGGACGATTTGGGAAAACTATGAAAAGTGATCTGTTTCGGTGTCACAGTCTGCGTGCAATGCAATGGTCCAGTTGAAAAGCATCATACAAAATGTGTGCCAGAGCGTTAATAAAATAAATGGAATAAAACCCTCAGGAATTCTGAGCTTAGATTTGTTAAACCATTTTATCCTTACAAGTGCATGACAGTATAAAAGAAAGGATTTAAGAAAAAGTACTGTGGAGAAAGTGCACTGTCGTTGTGACGTGGGGAGTAATCATATTGTGTGTACTACTATGTATTTTTGATGTTTTCATGCATGAATGAATTTTGTTTCGTTGAAATTACCTATGATTTCGAACACCCAAAATCAAAAACTGTCAAATGAAACTTATTGCAGGAACATGCCGACACGGTTAAAACTTCACTTTTTGTAACAGGGGAGGATCTAATAATATGTCACTGACTCAGTTTTACTTTGTGTACGTGCGTGTAACCTCTCTTCTGCATGGTTATGCACAACTAAGCAATTACTAGTTCAACAAAATACAGAACCCATCAATGGTTACATGCAATATTAATTTATGGCAAAGAAAGGAAATCACCATACTCAAATAACGCAATTTTAGTTGTTATGCACACCTCTATAGCCCTGTTTTTAAAATAAGTGCATAATGTTGAAAATCTATACATTTTGCAGACATGGATGCGGGTTTCATTGTCACCGCTACTTGAGAATTGGCCAAGATCTTGAAATATTATTTGTTGACCTCAAGAAAATTTCTGAAAGTCTCACTCCAAAAACACATGCCACTTGTAAACACCTTTTAGAAGAGATTCTTGCTGAGATTGCTTTTCGTATTTTTAACCTAAGCATTTAAGAAACAAAATTGAACGTTCGTCCTAACTAGTTATCAGAAATAAGTCAAGGCCACAAGACTGCAAAAGTTGAGCGTTTTACATGAAAAAAGGGATGGTGTAACTGTATGTATCGGCTTTATTTATTTCAACCGATAAAGGATAAACTGTGGGTCTGTTACGAAGGATGGGGTCATTATTTAGAAAAAAAATTGAATAGACAATTCTGGTTCAGATTCTGGTGAATGTAAGGCTGCCAAATGGGGATCAAGAAGAGTATTGAGCCCTTTTACAAGATTCCTAAATTCTGGCAACGTATTATTATGTGTTTCATCCTATTTGCTCTTGTGTACTCTTCACAGAGAACACTCTCTTTCGGAAAAATATCTACTGAACCATTTAAAAATAACTGGAGGGTCTAGTTTCTTAGTCCCGACTTCAAAATGTAACGAGATAAGGAAGTAACACTACAAACCTTGTGTACTCTGTACACGGCGGTATCGTTTTGTAGTGGGTTCATGAATGAATGAAGTTTTAGTAAAAGTATTGCTTAAGAACTCCCTTGTGCCCTGCTTAAAAGTTATGTCTCCACCCAGTGATTCATGAAAATTTAGCAAAACATTTGGCACTTGGCAAATCTTGAGAAATATTTGTCTCCGCTGTGACTGTGACGGTTTATTTGTTTATACTCAAACGCACTCATCTATCAACTTATGGATAATACCCTGGGAGTTTGGCATCTTCTTCGCCATTCTTATTTCTTTTAAGAGATACGATACGAGTAGTATCTGGTGATATTTTAAACTGTTACATTTGTTGCATAAATAGACTACTTATCCACATTTTGGTGGAGCCGTGCGTGTGAAAAAGTTTAAACTATTTTCGGAGTGTATACTTAGCTACACCTACTATATTATCCTGACAAGTTTCATTACATTGCAAAGACAAAATAAATCGTAGCCAACTGTTTTCTAACGTGCGTTTTTCTGCAATTTTGCTTAGATTTGTTCCTCCGCATTTCCTGTCCTCCAACAACATTCTATCAGACCACACAACATAATATTACGACTGTACTGGATTTGTCGCGGATACTGGATTTGAATAGGATATGGGAAGCACCTTCCGCTCACGCCTAATGTTTACAATTACAAATTGTAGTTAGGAATATGAATACGATGAACCACTCCATGGTTTAGTTTAAGTTTCACAGGCCTGCAGGAAAAGTAATTTTGAATTAAGTGGAATAGATGATGACATGGAGAGAGAGTGAGAGAGGGGATGAGAGTTAGAAAAATAACATGGGTGTTAGCGCGGAATGGTATGCTTGATGCCAGCTTAAATTCATGAACCCAGCGCCAGGATTAGATCCAAATGTGCGTGTCTACTCGAATTGTAAGAGTTTATAATGGTGAAGGAAAACATCCTTCATCAATATTTGTAGGTCATTTGTACTTTTCAAGCAACGTTTCGGTTCGGTTGAGCATATTATGGACAGAATTTTTTAGAAGAAATGAAGTGTGGTTGTGTCTTATTTTCGCGTGAATTCGATCGACTTGAATTTAATTAGTACGGTAGTGACATAAAATAGCTTCGTCTTCGTGTAAAAATAAAATACCCTCGAAAAATCGAATACATCATTTCATATTCCGAATATTCAGAAATGGCGGAACACGAAAAGCGACAGTCTTGTTTTATCAAAACGAAGGTGCATATGTAAAAAGTTTTGTTTTACTACTTTAAGAGAGATGCGATGAAAGTGAAACTTTAAGTCAACTAGTAGGTCAAGTATTAATTTGACACTAGACTGAAAATTTGTCGTGCTTTTAGTTTTCCTTATGGGACATTCTAAAAAGGTTGTCGAGGACCCTTGAAAACGGAATTTTTCAAAAGTTCTAACTTTCAATAGCTACAAAAGCGTATCATTCTTCCTAATGGTTTCTTCCCCCATGATGACCATGATATTGTGAATGGTATAGAAGAAACCTTCCACTCATACTCCACTGGAAATATAACCCATACTGACTAACACTACCATTTTGAGAGCCAATATTCTTGCACTCCAAGAATATGTTAGAAATTCTAATTGTTGCGGTTGGTGGTTGAAGCAGTCAAACAAATCTTATGTGCGAATTTGTTAAAAGGCACAGGACAAGCTCGTTTTACCAAACCTGCATCACCAGCACTCGTCGCGTCATTTTAAGTTATGTTTACATAATTCTCTGCCAGAAGGGCAAGACTTTTATTACTTTCAGAAAACACTTGTACCATGCTGCGCTACACGGGTATGGATTTTTAAGAAGACCTGAAACCAATATGGTTGTCGTAGAAATTCTACTTGATATTTTAAATAATCTAGAGTACAACTTCACTGGCTTTTAAAGTCCTCTTCTGCCTGTACTTACTACAACGTGACTGGGACTTTCAAAAACGGTTCAATGTACAGATTGGGCAGTTAGCAAACTGACTTAAGACATGTCAAACGAATGCAGCACATACAAGGAGTCTACTCGAAATTCTCGAAATTGGATTTTACTCGATTCGAATCCAATAAGGCGTAATTAGACTATTAGACTCGTTCAAATCAATCAGTTCGGTTCGAGTAGTCTTGAGCAGTAGTGTTTTATGTCTCTGCTTGAATTGGTCAAATGTTTAATGTTTCTTGAGCCGAGACTTTGACTTGTACGTTATGATGAGTGAGTAGAAGAATTCGATTTACGAAGGATAGGAAAGGAATGAAGTGGTGCGCCCATAATCTTGAAATACTCAAATATTATCTCGACGCAATTGCCTGTCTTTGTTTAATGAATGATAACTCTGTGTGGTGTAAGTGTACGACGGTCTTATCGACAAGTATATTTGAAAAAGCCATATTTGTCATCAAGACAGGTCTCTGGAGCGGTTCGGTCGTAAGCGTAGTGGTTTTGGACCGCTCAACAGTTGTACGACCCATTCATTTTAGAAAAATGAAAATCCCATAAGTTAGCCCATCCTTTTATGTCATAGCAGTACAGAATGGAAAATTCCTAAGTCAGAGTCAAAGACTGAAGAACGGGACCCCAGGAATAAAATAAGAACACGGTTACTAGCTGTAGCTGTCCTGCGGCTCCTGTGTACCACAAATGGCAGAGGAATTTTTATCAGAATTGGGTACAATCCTCTGCTTCTGTATGTGATATTCTATGTATAGAGGTGTGACGTTTTCTCGAAGAAGACGAAGCGAAGATGTGTTTTGGTAGCTTTAAAGGAATTTGCAGTGCATTTGAAAGAGGGGAATCTTCAGAAAGTGTCTTAATTTTTTGTCTATTTTTTATCTTGAGGGGAGTTTAGTTTTCGGGTCGAGTTGACGAGATATTTTTCTTTTTATGTCTATCTGTGCCTACCCTAGCAGCAGCCGTAACGTTTACGTTATGTCATGGTTGAATTTGGAGTGGAAATGTGATTCCCACGCCCGGCAGCCCGAATATAGCACTTTTAGATATGCTAAATATAACCAAAATGAAATAAGAAAGAAAGTACCTGAGTTTCATCTTCGCACCGACAAGAAATGTACACAATGGTTGCAGGTTGATTACAAGTACAACTGGTAACTACTAAGCAAATATCCTTGGATATTTCCCAATTAACTTCATTTCCAGAAGTTCTAACTTCACCAATTTGGTTCGGACGATTTATTATGTCCGAAGGATTCGCGAGGACGAGTCCAAGGTTGATGCTGAGAAATAATATGAGTGTGGGTAGAAGGTGATGTTGCAGTTTCGGGTACATTTTTGCTGAATGATTTCTTAGAAATGAACTCTTTTTTTCGGATGCTGACATCTGAATCCTCTTGTCTTCTTGATTATTTATTAATGGGAGAAAGATGTGTTTTTGGTGAACTTGACTCTTTCCTTAAATCAGTCAAAGTCGTTTGTCCAGATTTGACCGAAACCTCTTGCTGAATAATTCAATTCTAGGCAACCTTCTTTGTCTAGGAATTTGCCGTCGGTGTCGGTTGACTGTTGAGCCATTTTTTTCTCACGTTGCACTGAACTACTTACTCATCATATATATGTAGCATTTGCATAAATCGTCACCGCTCCCAATAATTTTGATGATGACGAATAAGTAGTTTTTGTCAGGTTTTTACACCCCGTCCTCTGCCAAACGGATTTTCTTTTGCCAAGTCGAAGAGATACCTTTGTGTTTAGTCATAATTCCTTATAGTCAAGGCCAGGCACTTTATAAAACGACAAACCAGTCCGTATTTTCAGGCAGCGCAGATTTGTCTGTTTATGTGTCAGTTTGGTTTGTTTTGTAAAAAAAAATTGTTAAAAATAAATGGGGTTGACTAAAATATTATTATCTCCCAAAATGTTCGTTCTGGGTCTGGTATATATGTTTATGCATGCACGCACGCAAGTTAACAGTCATTGATTTTTTTCTATATATTTTTATTTTGGAGCTTTTATTACAACACGTACAAGTTGAACCACCTGTTGCGTGGCCAGGCCATACGTTCTTGTTGTGTTCATAAAAACTGGACACATTTCAATTGCTAGTGGCTGCTGGTTTACAATGGAATGATAGAACACGTTTTCAGTTTTGCTTTGAAAATCAAACCACCACGTTAATTTCACTCTTTACTTTTACTCAACAGTTGTTGTGTCTGATCTGATGTTATGGTACTCTTGATTTTTGCTCGTGCATGTATATATTTTATTTAACAATCATACCACGGTATAACATTTACACTCCACTACTACTCGTCGTCGTCTGGTCATTTACTGGTTGGTCCAGTTTTTCATTAAACTGACTCGTTTTCATGACCAGGCATCATGGAAATGGAGATGGAAGACCAAACCTCCGATGATGAAGGATGAACGTTTAAACTCAAAACAAATGAACTCATGGGTTTTGCTTCTATCATTTTTTGACTCGTTGAATTATTCACGTAGTCAGTCAGAGTTACAAGAACTGAAAAAAAATCGAGGCTTTGAACACGATAAGTTAGTTTTTTTTTCCCTACTGTTAGTCTTCTCAGTACTGTATAATAAAAAGACCGAAAGTGCGGGAGTGTAGACAGACAAAATTGTTTTGGAGTATTAACATTAGCATCAACTTGCAAATGGTGTTCCTTCAAATAATTATGTTTCACTTTTGAATGATGCGAATTTCTGGAGGAAAGTTTACCACGGTCTTCGTTTCTGGTATTGCGTTTTTCCTTTACGCTTGGAAGTTTATTTTTTTTAATTCTTCTTAACGTGTAATTAAGACAATTAAGTCTTCGGTTGTGGAAAAGTAGAGTTAAGATTACGGTTTTGATAGCCAGTCACGACACTGGCACTAACACGGACACTTTGTGATACTTCCATGTGATGGCTACTTGAGTTGAGCTCTCCCCCACAAATCCACTAACTGGTGCCCTGAAATTTTTAAATGAAAAAGTCGTTATTAATTTAGACAATCCAACACAAAACTGGGAGGTCGCCTGAAGTTCTTGTATGTGTGGCTGACAAGGGGAAAATGTAGGATGTTAAATACGGGCCAATAGAAAATGTTAGTGTTTGGTGACAAATATTAATATATTCTTAATTTTCCATTCGAACATTATCCCTCGTAGTTCTGAAACTATGTCTATCCAATAAAGTCTCCAAATCTTTCCTGTGTTCCAGATTAAACTCAAGAATAAAAATAGTCACTGTGACTGGAGTCAGTCATTTAATTTGAAAAGGGTTTGTTCCAGATGACGAAGACGTGCGATGATCAGGACGACGCCGATACTGTCATAATTTTATGAACGTACGTAGCTCCGTGTGTTCAAAATAATAAATAATGTCCAATGTAGGTTGTATTTGTATTACTCGTAAGGGATTATCACCGCACGTACACGACGTAATGAACTCATTTGGGACATAACTATGATGAACTAATGAAGACAGCGTCCAGAGTTTATTAAAATATTAAACTGGTGTGTTATGATTATGAGGACAGGACGGCTGATTCTGATTAGCCACACACACAGTTGACGTTAGACATTAAACCACATTTTGTTCGCTTCGTCATTGTTTTTGTTTCATCGAAGGAACAACAAATACAATGTTAAATTATTGTTAGTTTGGTCGTTGTTCATTTGAAGCTCGTGGTTTTCCAACTGCAAAATGTGGTGTCATCCTGTTCCGGTGGAAATTACACGGGCATTAACGGGGGGCAATGTTCAAATGTCAAATATAACATTTATGTTGGCATAAAAAATTATTTGTCGATTTCTCATTACGAGGGTTGGCATAAATTAAAGGTGCATAAAATTCGTGGGAGGGCACGCTGAGTGCATTTCTTTAACTTTTAGTGATTAATGTTATATGTTTATGACAAATTCTTATTGCACACTGAATGGACAATCGATACTTAAGAATCGTGTAAGTGGGGGACCGAAATTGAAGAATTGAGCATTTACTCGTAAAACCTACTTGGTCAAAATTTTACATCGATATAGTACGCCTTGTAACAATAGTCGTGAGCTAGTCGTGAGTTAATTGGGATCAGGCTGACGACATTCTTGTTTTTTTATCCAGAGTTATTACAATTGCAGCTCGACATAATGTTATCGTATGAGTGAGTCGTTAAAAAAGTTCTTTATGTTATTTAATGGCACGAGTGAGCCAGTATGAACATGATATCGTCTGGGAAGTGAAGAAGTCGTCAAGGACTTCATAATAAAATTCCAAAGGAATATTATAATTGCAGAATGCTGCTGGTAGGAGGAGTATAGCACTTGTTTAAGATTGGGCCGAATATGTCAATGTCAAGACTTTTTACATCCTTCGATTAGAAAAATATTCTTTAGCATTGCAAAAGTGCAAGTCGCAATTGAATGGAAAACTATATACTTATTTCAGACGGACTTTTTTACTGTTGAATGAATATAAAGCCTGAAATCACTTGACTTCTTCTATTAAGATGTAAGATCGTCTTATTTAGTTGAAACACAATACAATATCCAATCTTGGTGACAGAAATGCTTGAGTAGAATTTATTCACCCGTTAATTTTTATTAAAATTTTATACCAGGCTAAACATTAGTGTCACTCGTTAAATCTTAATAATACGTACTATGCTGTGCTGTGTCGTATTGGGATAGAATTTCATCGTACCGGGTTTCAAGGAGCTCCGTATCTCAAGTTTATGAGTATGAGCCGTAGAGATTTTTTGATCAACTTTACGTTTATCACTTTTCACACTTCACGGTTAATGTTGTGTCATTTTTTTATCACGGCGCGCCGCTGTTGGTGCTCTTATTCGTGTTAAATCTGAATTACCTGCTGAATATATGTAGTTGTGTGTCTTTAAATTTTGCACTGGGTGAATAATGATTCGATTCCATGTACTGATGATGGTGATACACAACTTTTTAACTCTTACGTATGTTATTTTATTACTATGTATGTGTATTCCTGGAATTTTTTAATCTTTGTTGAATGAATGAGAATTGAAATGAGGAAGTGAAGAGATACATAAGTTCGATAAACTCAATCAGTCAGTCATGTTGACTTTTGACTGGATTGGATTAAAGTTCACGCAACACACACACACAAACAAACAAAACACTATTGCAATTTGTATCAATGGGTGGGTGGAATTGGACAAATCGACGAATGGATGGATGGATTTGAATTTGAACGATAAAAATGATTACAAGTACAACTTATGATGTACACATAATTCCATTGTGAAAAATCCTTATTGCAACCACATGCGTAAGACACAACATATTCATATTGATTTAAAATTCAGTATCAGGATTTAATGTTGTTTACGATTATTTGACACGGATTTGGATCGGACTGTGCATGTAATTTATATTTTGGGTTGTGATTGTCCTGTCACTGACGATTTCTGTGATTAAAGGTGCGAAACGTTCACAAGGGAAGGGAACGAGGAATAATTTGTTCTTATAATGTGTATCCAAACATTTTCCGGTCAGAACTTGTCAATTCATCACCACTTGTCTCTGAAACGTATAGAAATATTGAGAAAACGAACCTTGGTGGTGTTTAGTCTAGAAGAAATGGAAGACAGGTTTTGTTGTTTGAAGGTTTTGTGGGAACTAAAATATATAATAATTTTTTTTGGGATCCTTTTCCCGTCCTTTTGAAGAAGTGACGGAACAAGTCTAAAACGTCCAAACTCCCCCACACTCACTCAGACAACTAATCGCAGGATTCACAAAGAACCAACTATATAACTGTGGAAAAGTGTAAAAGCCTTAGTTTAGTTCCTATGGGGAAAATACCCCACACCCTCCATGTAATGTAACATGGGATGCATGTAAGGATGTTACATCTCTCAGCTTAGTTCTCAAGCTAAGTTCTGGGAAAACTCTACTCTCTGACTGATATTCCTGTACATACGGACACCCCAACCTACACCTGCAGACCTAGGCTCTTTTTTCATTCCGACAGAGCTCTTTCACGATATTATGGGCTACCCTTCGAAATACAAGTACCCTTGATGATGTCCAAAAAAAATTGAAACTAAGCTTTTGTTCTTTGCGGGTTTGAATAAATAGAATTTACGGATTAATTGGGGTTTATTTCACTGAATTACAGTCGCAATATGGTCAAGATTTAGGATATATCCACAGTAAGACACTCTTGGTGTCGGTCTTACAGAAAATATAGACGTGGGGGTAGTTTTGCCGAACCGTGCTTTAACAAATCGATCACTGGTCATGATTCAGGATATCCCCACTTAAAGATCCACTACTAATCTTACAAATCTGCGTGCATAGTAGAAAGTTTCTCGGGGATTTAGAAATTCAGACCGCTACCGATTCATAGAATTCGTTTTAAGCCTAAGGTTGTCTAATTAAGTCATTCAATTGTATATGAGATCAAATAAAGCATTAAATAGAGGCCATTACGTTTATAAGATTTTCGAACATAGAAGGAGTAATATTTGCTACTGCCGGGACTAAGATTCTCCATTTTCATTGTCGAACGGAGTGTTCTCGGCATAATTTGCTGGTGGGTTTTTTAACGATGCTATGACTGATTCATAAAACTTGGGATTTTCATGCGCGCGTCGATCTCGAGACTTCTGTTTAACTTCGTAATTATGAATGAAAGAAACTTCCATACAACACGTGTCGTTGTACCACGAATTAACTTATTAGGAATTATGCTGAGTCGATGTTATTGTTATTTCAGTCGACATTCCCAAAATTAGCATTGAATGAAAGAGCGGAACAGGCGTTTTAAAAAATCCATGAGGGGAATCAACCCCACCCTTGCACACTGACTACAATACATATCTGATCTTTCCTTAGCGAAGGCAAAAGACATTTACTGACACAGAGGATGAATGAATTAATCAACACGATCTTTGAACAACTTGGTCTACACGATTCGATGCTACGTGCATTACGTATATTACGATAGTTCAAATACATCGTCGTAACTTACCATTTACGAAGTCTCCCTTCTTAAGTTCTTTCTTTCACTTCTCCCTTCTGTAAATTCTTTGTTGAACCACTTGTTGTCGGCAATGCAAACCAAGAACAGATTCTGGTTTGAACTGCTTATTATAAAAAACGACTCCGATATAAGAGTGTTATATGGTTGCGGTAAAATCTCCGAAATCTCCGCACTGCATTTATGCATGCATTGGATTCCACTGTGAGCGCTTCAGTCGTCGGGCCCGCTTTCCCCGAAATGCTGCTGGGCCGGCTGGACAAATTATTTTAATTTGAAAGCTCGGCCCAAAGACCCGAAATTTTTTGAGCAAATTTTTGCCTCATTTTAAATCGTTTCTATATCTGTGGGCCGGTCCGATTTTATCCTTTAGCTTTCTTGTCCGAGGCCTGGGTGTGACCGTCAAACACTTTCATCTGATAGGTTCCCCTTCCATACAATGGACTCGTAATATCATTCAGTTAATGAAACCCCAGTTTCAACGTACCTGGACTGGGGTTCCCTCGTTGTCAAAACCACCTGTTAGGAAAAAAACCTTAAGAAAACTATTATGCTAGTCCAACTTCGTCAAGTTACATTAGATATACTTATCGGGTATATTTTTGCGAACATTTCATTCAGTGAGTAAGTTTAGAAAAATTGGGGTGTTACATAGTGTAATGTAATGCAACTTGTAGCAGGTGTGTATAGGCTCTAAATAACGAGGCTGGCTTGCTGGCTAGGACAAGGAAGTGAGGCTAGTCCTGACGGCCCTGGAGAAGTATTAATTTGACATTCTCCCGAATTTTAATTTTTCTGTTTAAGAGATTGAAATAATTGAAATGCCTATTTTAATTGCAAACTGCACCTGTTGATGTACTAGCATTGTTATTTATTGGGATTTGGATTTGGATTAATATTGTGAAAAAAATTCCAAATCTACTGAAATTTTGAAGTAAATGTTGCCATATCGGTGGATATTAGTGTGTCAATAGTCAATTCTCGGTTTACTTTCAATTTTATCGTGGCATACATTTGTAATATTAAGTTTGATACCCCGTCAATGTTCCATGAGAATTATTAGTTAGTGTGAGTTAACTAGTTTAATTGACGGATTTATGGTATGGGCAACAAAATATAAATGTCGTAGTTTAGTAGATTTGTATTTTGGTGCTATTTATTCGCGAGAGAAAACATTCTTACTTCCTATCGAAAAACCTCATGCAGCAAAGCTGTTTCCTTTCGTTATTGCTTTCACTTTCTTTGAGTTCTTTAAATGTGTACATATAGCAAAGCAAGTATATTTTTTTGTTGAGACACCTGACGAATGTTTTAATTGAAACGTTTTTAAAATAAAATAAGACATTATCTTTAATTATTCGTCTGGGAAAAGCAGAGGCTGTAAAATGGTTTTCAACTCAAACTTGGTTTTACTGTTCCGACGCCCCCATGAGAGAAAGCCACACGAAGGCCGCATCTCCTTGTACAGCTTTAGCTTACAAGGAAGCCATCGTACTTGTAAAGTCAAACTTTTCTGAAACATTCAGGATTAGTCAATTCAAGTGTCCATCTGCGAATAGAATTTTTGAATTGAAGTCATGAAATCCAAAGTTTCAAAGATCTGAGCAGTGAACCAAGCCGTCAATCAGGTCATTAGTTATGCTGAGCACACTTGCAGTTAGTTTTAGTTGTTAGTAATAATGTTTCCTTGTTAGTAAAGTACTAAAGATTTCATACTAAAAATGCAGTAATTGCACAATTACTATAATTCTCTGTTCGTCTTAGACAACTGTTTTATTGAGGTCGTCAATAAAATCAAACTAAACTTTTTGAACAGTTATGCGCTAATAGAGCTCTATATGATTTTACCTCAATAAATAGTCGAACAAAACCAATAACGCAATTGATCACTTTATTAAGCTTCTCATCACTCTAACAAATACTCGAGCGAATCCGCGCCTGTCGAAAGATTCAAATACCATATTCACTGAAAACGCCTTTCAACTAAACTAAATCACACTGAACAAAATTATTAAATATCCAACTAAACAGCAGGATTGATGAACGAAAGCGGAATTAATGCTTTCCAGAAACAATTATATTTCTTAACAAATAAAAATCATATAAATTACAAGATAAAAAACAAATCTAGCTGCCAAATATCAGTTCTACGGTCGGAATTAGAATTTTAAAGTTATTTGCAATGATTCCGACAATAAAAATGAGAATGGGTCGTTAATCCAGATCAGGCCAGCTACGTCCATTATTAACACACGAATCGAAGTATACGAAGATTGCAATCGTTATAATAGTGGGTAGAAATTTGGAACAAATAAATCAACACCTGACGGTAATAACCGTATAGAATATATTTGACGATTAGAATCACTTGTATTTTCGAATCTCAAGGTAATTAAAAAGGTAATCAATTGGTTACGGTTTCATCAGCATTTGGCGGACGTAAAAAAATGAAGAGCGGTGACATCATTCGGGTAAAATCCGCCAAAAATACCAGTTAAAATCAACATCTAATTCCCAGCTCCACCAGCACATGACCCGCTCCCACCACCATCCCCTCGGACTTCCCCCTCCACACCTCCCCTACCCCTTCTTGGCAGCCACAATTTATTGTGCCCATTCCCAACCACTTCAAGGACTTTCTCTAAATGAGAAATTCCCGCTTCATAGAGTTCCGGCTGCTTTTCCAGTTGTGTGCCGAGACATCGGATAGTTCGAAATAAAGGCCAGTAAGTTTTAGAGACTTCATCTTCAGGATGGTTGAGTGGGAGGGAGTTCTCCAGGTTTGGAGGATTGCTGCCGCGATCGCTATCCGTGTTATCGCTGCTAGGAGGATCTTCGTTGGGTGAATTTCTCGGAGGAATTTGTGGTGGATCCGCTGGCCCATTTACCGGCACGCTTTGTGATGAATTTTGTGGAGTTCTTGGCGCTTCTTGAGGATTCCTTGGAATTTCCGGTGGATTGACTAC
Organism: Protaphorura quadriocellata; assembly: GCA_034698945.1. Classification (NCBI taxonomy): domain Eukaryota; kingdom Metazoa; phylum Arthropoda; class Collembola; order Poduromorpha; family Onychiuridae; genus Protaphorura; species Protaphorura quadriocellata. Next base: position 36,186 of record JAQGCA010000050.1, on the reverse strand, counting down.
TACTGGCAATATTTCGGCCGGGATAGAATTTTGCGGAACAGTCGGCTGGATATTTTCTGGTAAAGTCACTGGGTATGGGTAATATGCCATGCGTAAATAGGACATGAAGAAATGTACGCACTGCGCACAGTTACAGTCAACGTTATAACGGTGATGGAAGGCTGAATCAGAGTAGTTTTGATTTGCCGTCTGATTTTGTATTTGATTCGATGGAACTGGAATGGTCGGGATTTCGACATGCGGCTGAGGAACTGGTCGAAATGGTCCAACGTCTCTGTTCGTGTATATCGGGGTTGGACGAATTGGCGTTGTCCGAGATGTTTGGCTTGTTTGCCTTGTCAAATCTCTTATGTCCATGCCTACTAGGTCCAGTTCCTCTGTAGAATTCAAACGTATCTGAATCAAAGGTGGCCGAGTGGGGGAACGTGATTGGCGGGCAGGACGGCGGTTGACACTCTGAGTCACTTCTAATGGTGATAAATTTCGATCAACATTCAATTGTGGTCTTCGAGTACGAGTAGGTTGGACCTTTGGAGATTTCGTCTTTAATCGGGTCCGGCTAGCAATTGGTGGGCTAGGGTTGGAATCTGTTTGTCGGGAGAGTTTTGAATTATTCTTATTTGGTCGCCCGCGTCCTTTTCCTGAACGTTTTCTGTTGAAAATAATAGAAGCATTCAATGTGTGAGTATTACAGGATTCCCTTTAATTATTCAGCCGATCAGATTTCCAGACGCATTTTTTTAAAGAAATCAGAAACTGTGACGGGCTGGTGCTTTCGTAGATTCTGACATTTTGGATTTGGATAACAGTTTATTAGTTTAGCTTTTAGCCTGCCCACATTCGCCGGAAGGACATAATGAACATTAAACTAGCTTGGTCAAGATCTAAACAATTTGTACAAAATGTCAGAAAAGTCTGACATTGACACAGCCAGTACATTTAGATCATATTTTAAACTATTATTTACATACTTCCTACGCCATTGGTCACCGAAGCTGGAGGTCTCGGAATCACTGTCCGTCTCCGCGTAAGATGGCACTGGAGAACTGATTAAGCGAGTGGAGCATCGCGTTGTCCTCCGTTGGACTCCGGTGGCAGCCATGTTGCGTTACACACTGGTCAGATTCGATGATCAAGCATTACTTCAATTCTATGAAAGAAGCAACAAAGGAATTAAAATAGTTTCGCATTTATTAACAAATTGTATCACGTAAAATTCAGGTTCGACAATATCACTGTATCAAGCAAATGAAATTATTGTTAACGAATTATCGACGCCCAGAAATTTTTGAGTGAATTTATCAGTCTCACTACGGGTGCGAATATGAATTAGGTTTTTCTGGAGAGATTTTTGATTCCACTCGAAATATCGCGAACGTATGTCCCTGATAGAATAAATTGGAAAGAAAGAGGAGCCGAGACTGTGCACTTACCCATCCAATAATCCCAACGAATTCAGTCCTTCTGTTTCATTTAAACTGTGGATTTTCTAAACTAAGAATTTCTACTTTTCACTATGAAACTAATTAAGGCTTGTAAAAATCGCGTAGTAACTTTGTCACAATGAAGGCTAAAAGTTTTCTTCAATGGAATGGGTAAATTGTTGAAGGTTGGAAATGGAGTAAACGGAGGATATGGTCAGAAGCTCTTTTCCTATCCTTTGGGATTCCAGAGATTGGATAATTTGCCTAACGGCTTTTTCAGAATTTGACTGAATACTGGAATTTGGATGGCATTGGTCCGAGTCAAGTTACGCGTCCACAGGTGGAAACAAATCGTGCGTCTGTATGCACGAGGACCGTGCTTGCAATAACAATAAAATTAGTCATCAAGTTGTAAATGTAGTTAGAAAGCAGTTATGGGGAATGGTAGGAATTCGTAGTATAACCTGTGTGCAGGAAGTCTGCAGTCAAATTGTATCAACCGGATAATTTATATCAAATATGCCGATTCGACAGGAATCTTCATAGCTTAACCAAATCGGGAGAGCAGAAAAAAGTAGCGTTTCTTGCAATTTAGCATTGGGCGCTTTTGTAGCGGTTTTTCATATTGCATTCTGAAGGAAGCATGATTTATTGGAACTATAATTTCTTTGACGGAATATTGATGCTATGGCGTATTCGAAATCGTGGATGGTTGAAAATCAGTTGGATATCTTTGTACGCATAATTTAGCAAAGGAAGGTTGAAGTAAAGAAAAAACAAATAAGTAATGATTTTGAGAAATTGAGAAACTCAATCAAAGTTGGGTACGTTTTCTTCCCCTTCTGTGTGTATGTATATCATTTTCGGTGCTAATTTTAACCAAACTCGACACTGGGGCGGATATTGAGTAGTTTGGTTAAGCACTTGGCACAAGTGTAGGAAAGGACTTGAACTCTAGTAGCTAAAAGATTGCATTTGAGGAAGTGAGTCATTCAAAACATCATAATTTTATGAATAACGTTTTATGGTTTCATAGCGACTGATTTCTGCACTATGCTTCTTTTTACTGTGCACGTACTGTAATCTATTCCTGCAAAAGTATTATATGCTCTGCCATGTTTTAAAAGTCAACTGTGAACTGTCAGACAGAGATATTTTTTAATTAGAAACTGAAATTGCGGGTGCGGAAGATGCTTTGCGTTCATTGCCAAAAAAGTTAGAATTCTCTACATGTTTGAGCCTGCACGATTTAATCTTAATTTTTTTTGTGCAACACTTAAACACTTGGTGTTTATGATAGTGACAGGAAACCGATATTATGTGAATGTATAACTAATGTATGTATTTGCAAGCACATCGTCTATAATTTAACTAATGTTTCTTTTGAAATATTTTTTTCTCAACAGGGAGAAATCAAGGGAGCGAGAGTTCATTGCAGATTTTATTGCTCGAACTCCTAATACGAGTGGAGAACGATTGGCGAATTGGCTTCAACCTGAGTCATTTGTTGATCCACAAAAATGCGAGGTTGGTTAACCTCGAATTTTTTTTACAATTATGTTATGTATGCATGTGCGTAGAAATATGCAAAAGTAATAATTTATTACTTTACCAGTAGGACCAAGCTTATTAATTTTTTTTCTTTTGTGGCTTTGGCCGCTTTTGGTGACTCGTTCTCGTAACTCCTAACATATTACGTGTGCGATGATAAGTGGACATGACAGAAGGCCCTTACATACATGCAGTGTTTTTTTTCTTTTAATCGAAAATATTAGACATGATTTCTTTGTTTTTCTTTGTTGTTTCATTTCAATCCACCGTTTTGAAATGTCTGTTCTTTTGTTTATGTAATTGGCTGACAGACAGGCAGGAATAAGTTTTACGTATGCTGCTAGTTAGGAGCAGATGAAAAGTTAGAATAAAGGGAGATTTGAGGGAAAATGGTTGTCTGTCTGTTAATACTATGATTTAATTGATGATTGACCATCAGGTGATTCCTTCCAAGGAGACATTAAGGCGAAGCCGATCAAGTGTTCTAGTAGTCGTCACACGGGATCAACACGGGGAAGCTGTCTTTGCTCAAAATCTTCAAGTATGCAAATTAATGTCTAATCTCTTTGTTTATTAAAATTAATTCCGTATGTGTAGGTCAAATGAAGTGTCTAATTGTCAGATGTTATATTTTCTTAACACACGAATTAAAATATATCTTGTCCGAATTTTGGAGATAAGATTATTAGATTGTATGTATTACCGCTGCGGGGTACAAAATATGTTCATGTAATATGCACGCATTATTCTCATGTGTCTTCCTCCTAACTATCTTCATTTCCTTCAATTTCATAGGTACATTTGTAGCCTCCGGTACTATATCGTCTCAAACGAATCTTTCAAACACGATTTTTTGACCTCCGTTCGAATTCTTTGGGTTGTATAAATGCTTGCATTTGTGATGATATTAGTGGGGTTTTTTCGCTAACATTGAAAATTACGAGTTTTGCAAACTAATAAGCGGATACATTCTTTTTTTGCGAGCTCACGAAATTTCTTACGAAAACTAGAGATAAAATTTAAATAGTGAAGCCGAGAACATTTTCGGGCTCGGTGGCACCGCCGTCATGTCAATGTACTTGCGAGTTGGTGACATTTCGAATTTTGATTTAATAGTTTGAAAAATAAAAGTGGTCACCCACTAGTGAATGTATTACTGGCCCTAGTTAGCATTACAGGTAATACGGTAAACCGACAATTTACCGCGGTAATAGAAATGATTTAATTTTGACCCTTGACCCACACGGAGGACATGAGATGCTTATACTTTGCCGGAGTGAGTCGGTGACTTCCGAAATGCCGAATGAAATTGATTCGATTAATTTTTTTTGTCAGTTTTTGTAAATATTAATTTCCTGTTTCAGGTTGAAATGAAGGCGACACCACTAAAAGCAGGCCGAGTTCCCAGTACACAGTTTTTTCCCATAACATCTTACAAGACAGCGGGTGAGGTACATCCTGAGGTTGAGACTCCATTCCAAGTTACTGTGAAGGATAAGATGAGATATCATGCCATCACGATGATGAAAGTAAGAACAGCACGTTAAATACGGAATTTGTCTTCTTTTTTTTTACTGATATGGTGGGAATCAAAATATTTGTTTCCCAGGCTATGCTCTATTCAATCATATTTGATTACTTATCTCTTCGGCTTAACGTGTAGTCTTTTTCTATTCCAATTAATGTCCAAAGTAACACTTCAAGTTTAGTAGAGGACTGAAGACTGAGCCATTTAATTATTTGATTGCTTATTACACGGCATTATGAGCGAGTTAATTAGAATATTAAACTACGGATGACACTTTCTCGTACTCATAATTTGAAATAATATCATTACTGATTATTCAGATATCATTTAATTAGTCGATTTGGGGACAAACCATTACTTTTTATGGTTCCGTATGGAAATTCGAAAATGTTGCCTTGAATGTGTCGAATCTCTGCTCCCGTCAACCCCTTGACTCGGAGCGGCGTGTACATGACTCTAAAGGATACTTCCTTCTCAGCATGAAGTTGTGGAATTATCAGTTCCGACTTTAACTTAATCGATTTCAGGGATAGAAGTAAATGTACTATACAGTACATTTACGATATGAAAATATGAAAGTATAACCGTGTTGTTTACACCAAACTGGTGTCTGGACGATTTAGTCTCGTAAGGTCAAATGGAGTAATCCACCAAGTTTTGCCAATACAAAAGTTGTTAGGGGTCACTTGGAGAACAACGTATAAAATTTTAAGCCCATTCTGCCGGTGGGGAACCCATGTCGGAAGAGCAGTCTCGTTTGGTCGTTATTATACAATTTGAAGCTCTGACTAGATAATCTAATTTCAGGATTTAAAAAAGACGTCTGACGTTTCTTTCTCATTGACAATTTTTATGATTTCATATAGGAGTACGAAAATTTTTCATTCGAAGAGCTGAGACTGTTGTCGCCAGCAGCCCGCCGTCTGTCAGAGTCCATGCTCGTCCGCTCAAATAACAATGGGACTTACACAGTTACTTGGACTCCTGCTAGCACTGGTCGCTATCACATAAGTCTTACGATTGATGGATATTCCATTCTTGAGGTATGAAATACAAGTACTTACGTGTAACGTGTGTTGCAATAATATGGGATCCGTCAGACGAGCTTGGGAAGAATCATTTAAATTCATCTGCATATTTATAAAGTCGTAGTTTTTTATACTGTGACTTCTTGACATTGGTTGGATTTTTCATCATTGCAAAATTTGCAAACTACAAATATATTTTCGGGTTATCGTCTGACTGACTCGCTCATTCACTTTAGTCTTCCATGGAATGTTCATTAGTATCAGATTACTTTGTCGAATTAGGATGCAAAAGTATTATTGTCGTTAATCTTGTCGGGTGATGATGTAAAAGTGACAACGATTTTGTTCAGGGTGTTTACAAAAGGACGCACTTTGTTTATTTCGATTTTTAGGGTAGGAGCAAGAAACAGTCTAGCTAGAAAAAATCAGCATTTACTTTATCAGCTCAAAATGAATATATTTTATTCCAGTAACCAATTTCTATACCTCGGGTACCTTCAAACCCAATCCACAGTTGTTATTAGGTTAAATTGTGTTCGTTCTGCGTCAGTGAAATACATCCTCAATAGATTCTAGCTTGACTGTAACATAAATATTTGTATTCGTAACCACGTAAAAAAATGGAAAAACAATTTGCGACTTTTCGTGAACAATGATTTTTATTTCAGTATTAATGCTAGAAATGGATAAGTTCTGGGAGTATTAAAAAATCAGATGCTATCGAAATGTCCCAGCTTCATAAGTTATATTTTAATTAGGCATGTACTGTGGACGTGGAAGAAGCTCTAGAAGGGACCTTTACAAGTACCAAGAAAACCGATGAAGCTGAAATTACAGCTGGCATTACTGCCTCCAAAATGCGAAAGTTTAAGGCGACAGATTCGGCTGGGCTTCGAGTCCGATCTCACCCTACATTACAAAGTGAGCAAATTGGATGTCTTCCTGTAAATGGCGTCATCACATTCACACAAGAAGTACACAATGATGATGGGATATGGGTCAAATTAGATGAAGCGTCCGTTTTAAGTTTTTGTAAAAATGTTCATGGTGGGAGTTTTAAATTGGAAGGCTGGTGTCTTCAGTACAATCAGCACATTGGGAAGACTTTCCTTTTCCCAATTGAAGGGTCAAAGCCCTTGCCAGGTGTTGGATTTGAAAAATCTAGTCATACTGTCAGAAAATTACCAGATTTTCCATTCCCAACTGAAAACAGGTACATTTATGGTATAAGATTTGCAAATTGAAATAATTGCAAGGAGCATTTCCATTATTTTTATGACAAACTTATTTTGAAAATGTTCATTAGTTGCTCCAAAGTGCTTAGACTCAACGGAAGTCCAGGTCTTTATCAAGTCGTGAAATGCGGTGTAGCTGGTCACAATATACGAACTCGACCTTGCTTGAGATCCCCACCAGTCGGAATATTAGCCCTTGGCTCAAAATTTTACGCAGTTGACGAGGTAATTCAGTTTTACTGTATTTTTTTTCTGATTCGCTTCTCTCTTTGTAGACTTCCATCCGCTTATATATTCACTCGTTTTTTAGTGCTACAACAATGAAGGGTTATGGTTGAAACTGGATGGGGCTAGTCAAAGAAAATTTTGCTTTACAAATGAAGGAGAAGGTTGGTCACTTGCGATAGGCAGAGGGGATATCGTTTACCTTCGTCAATATGGTAAACTATATAGCTGAAAAATATTCAGATAATACGGAATCCATTTTAGTATGGTTGCACCACCTTATGTTCATTGTTTCATGAATATTCAGATTCTGCCAAATCTAAGACTGGGTTTGATTTTTCCGTTGCATCACGATTCCCACAAAACGTTTTTCAAGACGTATCCCCACCAGCTGCATTTGGTTCAATTGAACTACCCGGTATAATCGATCGAACAGCCGCCGCCGATAGCTTTGACTCCAGCCTAGAAGAGACAGATGTAAGTCCAATGGCAATTTCCGGTCTAAAGACTCATAGTAAACCGGAGTTGGACAATGTTCCTCATCCAATCGTCGAAGAAAAATTCATGGACGTTAAAGTAGACGCAGTCCCTAGTTTAGTGCCGTCACAGAAGAGTGACGTTATTTTACGTCGTCCGTCTACAGATGCGGACCAATCACCAAAACCTGCGGCTGCGCGATCGAGATCTTCGTCAACATTTGGGGCATTGCAGAAATGGCTTCAGATTGGCACAGATGGACATTCCTTTGGGAGAGCATCTTCGGCCTCTCCACCATCCTCAGCTAAACCAGCTTCTTCTGTCCTTGAAGCTTCGAAAACTCTCGTCAAAGATCGAATTTATTCTCTAGGAAGCAGTAGCAGTAGCAAAACTACTACAGTTACCACCGGGACACAAACTTCGCCTGCAGCAGAGATTACGGCTTCTAGTATGATTCCTAGTGGCATTCAGTTTACCATAGGATCCTCAGGACCTCAACCGAATCTCTGGTCTGGTGGTTCTGGAGTCGGACTAAGTATGTTTGGATCTGGAAAACCATCATTAAAAACAGAACGGAAACACAAGTCCAATCCTAGAGTGCGGACCAGTAGAAGAGATAGAGAGAAAGAACGGGCGGCTGGTTTAGCTCATCTCTCTGGGTAAGACCGCTTTAATTGTTTCGTTTTCTTGCGACAAAATTTTATCGATTGACTACTTGCAGTTTAGGAACATGTTTAGATTATAAGTACCAATTGGCTGTTTTACTCAGGGTCATGATGGACTCCCCAGTCAAGGAAGCAGTTGGTCCTGGTCAGGGGCAAAGTATCCGAGCTGTATTTGGCGCTATTCTTTGGCACGGTGGAATTATTCATGATGCCATGGCTTGTGCTGCTTACCTGAGATTTCACAAACCTGACGCTCCATTATCATGGGAGCCTTCACTCAATGATGCCAAGGACTTTTTCTCAACTTCTCTGTTGACTAAAAGTCGAATCGATTCTTCGGAACCAAAGGATTCTAATAATTTTGTTGAATCTTCACACTTAGTGGTTCAGTCAGAAACCGCACAAACAAGACCAGGCGAACCCGCAAGTGTTGTTTTGCGTAAGCATGACCGGAAAGTCAAGGTTAAAACTCCATTACAGCGTCACTCTGTCGAAGTAACGACAGCAGCATGGTACTTGAAAGAGAATCCGGAGATCACCTTAGAACCACTGAATTTACCACCACATATTCGAAAACAAGGAGATGAATCAGACGCTAAAGAAGTCTTAGTAAGTGCTGATACTATTGACGCGTTAGACGCGACGTCCAAAAGTATTGGAGGAGTTTCGGGCTCAGATTTGCCTGCCATTAAAACCGATGAATTTCCGGCAATGAGTGCTCTAAAGAAAATATGGGCCTCAATCAAGGCGAATTGTATGGAAGCCATGTTAAGAGACATTCTTGTGTCAGGCGGCATGATTGATGGTCATATGAGGTCAAATAGTATTAAACCGCGGAAAGAAAAGAAAACGTTGAAAGGGCCGGGTGAACACAAGTTAAAGTCTCGGAGAGAAAGACCTCAAGAACTTCGAACCATGGGAAGAAGCTTCTTATTAGGTTCGTTCTTCTGTTATTTATTTAAGGAATAAGAATAATTTAGTTCCTTACATTTGGTGTTATACTTTTCCAGAACCCGACGAGCAACAAAGCTTCTTGGATGAGATGCAACAGTGTGAGATTTGTCAAGTACGATTTTCCAGTAAGGGGAGGTCCAGGTAAGGCATTGGAAATGCAAGAACTATTTGTTTTATCGACTTCCTATTTTATCCATTACGTTGGCATTTTTAGGAAAACACATTTTGGTCTATCATCCTTATGTGAAGGTTGTAGTGAAAGGCAGCTGAAAATTAAAAAACAACAGTCTTCTCATTCCAGCACATCCAATTCTCTTGAATTAAACTTGAGAAATTTGTCTCCAGCCGAAATGAATCATTCCCACGCTGTAATCCTGAACAATGCTTTGTTTCTGCTACAAATGATCAATGCTCCAGTTATTGGGAAACCCAGGAAAGGCGATGATCTGCAAACTCCATCATTTATTAATTCCGAACAAAAGTTTGAGTGCTACCGTGCCTTAGGCGTTCCGGAGATCCTAGTACATGAAGATGATATCGCTGTCAACTACGATTTGTTTCAGTCCCCAGTTCATAAAATGAGAGGAAAGAGTCATCCAATTGATGTGAGGGAAATTACTATAGACCAAACGCCTTCATCGGGTTTACCGTCGGATGAAGATCCTATGAAGTTTGATCATGGCGTCAGAAAGCGAAAAATTAGCAATGGAGGGAGAAGTTTTGGTACACAAATATTTAGCATGTCATTTCAGTTGTAGTTCCTATCTCTGATCAGCTCCTCGTTACATACTCCTTATTTTATTACAGATGACTCTGGCTTCACATTGTTGTTACATCCATCAACAGCGTTAACGAAAATTGTTGACGCCGTCACGACTGACGACGAAGATGAGGCTCTGGCAAAAATGTGCAGTACTGTCATTTCCTTTGTTACCGAGAAACATGAATTGGAGAATTTGAAGTTGTTTTTGTTCCAAGCTATTCGTCGTGTGACCTGTCGATCTTACGGCATGCAGGTAATTTCGTATTACTACTGTCCTGCTATAATTATAAATCAGATCATCAGAAATACTATTCAGAAATTCAAACATTTCTTTCACGTTTTTAGATTTTGGCGTGGTTGATCAAGAATGTCAGCCAACCAGTTGGCTTGCACGACCTTCTGTGGTGGTACGCGTCGTCACTTGAACCGAAGAGCAGCGTAGATGAGGAAGGACCGAAACAAGTAAGAAATTTTATTGGCTTCAAGGAAATAGTACATCCTACCGTTTTTGGAAAAGCCAGTAATTATGGAGAGAATTTGTTCTTAAGCTTGTTCGTTATTTTTGTTTCAGGAGGGATTAGATAATGGATGGTGGCAAATGAGGGGTCATCCTCTCACTGAATTTCCAGCGTCAATATTTCCACTGCTTTCTGAATCCTTCCATATATTACTTCAGACCATGGCGGATATTATGCCGTTTCTACCTATTGGTACACCTCTCCTTGAGATGGCCGTCAAATGTTGGGGCGTGTCATTCACAAGGAAGGACCACAGATTCCTTCATAAGTAATTTTTCTATTATTTACGTGTGTTGTTTAATTTGGATAGAATGTTTTCCAAGTTAAATATTGGATTTTGATTTTAGAAGCAAGATATTCAGAAACTTGAGTCAAATTATGTCACAGTTTGACGGAGAAAATGAATGGACCAAGTCAACCCAGTCCGTTGAGAATCAGGAATTTGAGATTGGAAACCCCAGTGAAGTTTCTTCACGTTTGGAGGATATAACCGGTGCCGTTGAAATTAAAGTTTCAAGCCGTGTGGCTCTTGTCTCTAGTCTTGTCGATGAATCTACAGAGACTTTCTGGGAGTCTGGTGACGAGGACAGGTCTGAAATTCTATTTGGTTTGAACTTTTTCGTGCCGTTTGTTAGTTTTGTTAATTTGAATTTCATTTGGTTTATCAGGAATCGTTCAAAAAGTATCACAATCATTAGTTCAGGAGATTCCATTTTAAAAGTCGTTGGTGTTCACATTGACAACGGGAGAGATTCTCAGGTAAGTTCGGATCCGTATGAACTTTTATTCTCGGTTATCTGTTTACGTTATGCCCTAAGGAAAGTCATGTTCTTAATTGGATTTTAAATACGAAACGGTATTCAAATTTCTCAGTACAAAGTATCATCCGTGAGTGTCAAGATGGGCATTCACGCCGAGGAATTAGCGAAAGTTGGCGCAGTCGAAATTGATTCTCGTCACTTTGGTTGGAGCTGGTTTCCTATTGAAGGTTTGTCTCTACGAGTACCTGAAGGTTGAATAATACCTGAATGTATAGCCGTGAAATTGTCTATTTTTATTTTGAAGGAGACGGAATTAAGGTGGTTCGAATTGATTGCAAAGGTCCCGACAATACTCTTCGGATCCGACAAGTCAAAGTGCTTGGATCATCGATGGATCAAAGTATAAATGAGAGAATTTGTACTAATAATTTGATTTCTCAGAGAAAGTGTGAAAATGAAACACTACGAATTTTTAGACTTCTCTCTTCTGAGGTTAGATTTTACAAATAAATTATATAACGAATAAGATAATAATGGAATCTTAATTTATAGGTTTTCGGCAAGCTTTTGAGTCAAGTAAAGCGTGGGGATGACGATGAAGGAAACGATTTGCAGGAACACGTAGTCGGCATTCTATTTAGTAGAAATAAATTGACATATTTACAGAAACAGGTAAATTGTAGGAAATTGTTCCTATTATTTTCATTCCTTAACTTCCAGATTATATATTATTTCCTTGATACGTTATACAGGTTTGTTCGCACATTGTGTCGGCCATTCACCGTGAAGCCATTAAAGTTAAAGAGGAATTCGATAATACGCTGATTCTGACTGTCTCTGGGGCTGGGAATGAGAACATTCGAATGGTTGCAGGAGGTATTAAATGATTAGCTGGTTATTTAACTTGTAATAATATTTTCTACATCTCTAATTAATATCTGCAGAAAAACCTAAGATTCCGGATAGATATTGCTTCGAAATGTTGTCATTGGTCCTTGCCCTGGCTGGAAGTAAGATGGGCCGTTCTTATTTGTCCCAACAAAGTAATCTGATTCAAGACTTGATACAGCTGCTGCATGCTGGCACCCCCAGAATTCAGAGACAAGTGCGTAAATATATTGAATTGGAATAACTAATAATATGTAAATATTAGTCTAATCAACATCGAATTTAAATTCAACTTAGGTGACTTTGGTTCTTCGCAAAATACTGCCTGAAATTGATCCCAACGAATTTGCAAAAATTGTACGTTGTTACGAACTTCATTCTAACGGAGAGTTGCAACCTCGACTCGGAATTCTTGACATCCTTTTGGGCTGTATTGTGAAAGCCTTGCAAGTGAAAGTTAGGAACTCGTCAGATGGTAGTTCTCGAACGGCGACGCAAATTAGTATCAGTGATATGTTTGCGACTGAAGAATTACCCCCTGTCTATTGGTTTCTTCGTGGAGAAGGAGATTCGCAGTTGGCATGTACCGTCGTGAAGCTAATAAAGGACATGTGTGAAGTACGGAGGCATACAAAATTAGTTCCTTTTCGTATTCCGGTGAACATATTATTTTAATTGTTAATTTTTAGGAGTCATTTTCAAAAGAATGGGCAGCTAAAACGAAACCAGCAATTTCTGACTCCATCATATACTTGACAAAAATTGAGCCAGGAAGTAGAACATCACAAGAGTGCCTTTGTTCTGCAAAATTCTGGTTGTCTTTGGCAGCATTATGTGTGTTACACGGCGATCACTCCAAACTCTTGTCTTCACCTGTTTGGCAAAATGGCGGATCTGGACGAGTAACTAAATTATCATATGTGTTTGCGAAGTTAATCTCTTTACAGCCTAGGTTCTAATTTTTTCTAAATAATTCAGGCGAAATGTACAAATCACGACGATGGTGAAACTTTGGCTGTCATGCAGTGCCATTTATGTGGTGATCTGTGTGGTGAATGTGATCGTATTTTTCATCTGCCAAAGAAGAATTGGACGCATCCTCGCAAGGTTTGGTGAATTACCTTTACTTCCAACTCAGGAATCAACGACTACTATCATTAATTAGTTTTTCTTATTTTTGTATAGGTTTGCAAGGAAGAGGAGGAGGCAATTAAAGTTGATCTGCACGAGGGTTGTGGACGAATCAAATTGTTCTGGTTAATGGCTCTAGCTGATTCTTCTACCCTGAAGGTACGATTTGTTCCGCATTCCCATTTGAGATTTGTAATTTTTTTTATAGTTCGAAATGTTACTAATTTGGTTGTAGACATTGGTTGAGTTTCGCAACGGAATTCCAAAGACGTTCTCCGAGTCAGTTTCAACTGTGACGAGTGTTGGCCGATGTCGCTTTTGTAATAAATCTGGAAGTACTGGAGCTCTTGCATTGGGCAATGTGTGTGGAGAATCAGAATGCCAGGTTTGTATCACATTGGTCAAAATTGTAATTTTTTCATAAATGTACAATTTATTTAATGGAAGATTCGAATTGCTCAGGAGTACGCCAAGACAGCATGTGAGAGAGTCCTGGAATGTGGACATCTTTGTGGTGGAGTACGAAATGAGACAAAATGCTTGCCGTGCCTCCAAGGCTGCTCAGATAAATTGGGAACAATTCTTAAGCAGGATGCGGACGACATGTGTATGATATGTTTTACTGATGCCCTGGCTTTCGCTCCTGCCATTCAGGTTCAGTACTTTTATCAATTTCAATGTGTAGATGGACGAGTGAACAGGAATTAATATTTTTTACTTTATTTGCAGCTACTCTGTGGCCATGTCTTCCATTACCATTGCTGTAGAACTATTCTGGATCGGAAATGGGCCGGTCCACGAATTGCATTTGTATTTTCCCTCTGCCCAATCTGCAAGGTAACGTTACTTGTAACAACCATCAGATTGTAAAGTTGTTAACTCCATATTATATATAACTAGGTTGAAATTGCACACACCCTACTGGACGATGCCTTGAATTCGATACGTGAACTATTTCGAGATGTACAAAGAAAAGCGATGATGCGACTAGAATATGAAGGTTTAAATAAAGCGGACGCCATTATTTCACCAGGCAGTCGTTTCTACCAAGATCCAGCTGGTTTTGCAATGGATCGCTACGCTTATTATGTTTGCTTCAAATGCAAAAAGGTTCGTTCATTCATATCTCACCGACAAAACAAGTTTGCCAGTCTATTATGATGTTGTTGGATATTGTGTATTTAGGCCTATTTTGGAGGAGAGGCTAGATGTGACGTTGACATTCAACTCGAATTTGACCCACAAGAATTGGTTTGTGGAGGTTGCAGTGATGTGTCTCAAGCTCAATTATGCCCAAAACACGGAACAGACTACTTGGAGTACAAATGCCGCTACTGTTGCTCTGTGGCTGTTTTCTTTTGCTTCGGAACTACTCATTTCTGCAACGGATGTCATGATGACTTTCAAAGAATTACAAACATTCCAAAGAATCAATTACCTACATGCCCCGCTGGTGTGTTCCCAATCCTTATTGATATCCTCAATATCCCAATACATTTTTACGTTTCTGAGTTCTAATAAATAACAAATTTCTCATTACTTAGGCCCTCGAGCAAAACAATTGGAAGTAGAAGAATGTCCCTTGCACGTGAGTCATCCACCAACGGGTGAGGAATTTGCTCTGGGATGTGGAATTTGTCGTAATGCACATACGTTTTAACAAGAAAAGACCAACGTAGAATGGAATTCAGTTCAACAAAAGATGCCTTCCTTTTATCGTCGTCTATCTCTTTGAGCAGAGATTAGGATGCATACGAATTTCAATCAATTCAAGTTCAGATGATTGGTTGAATATTTAATACAGACGAATAGACTATTAGCTTTAGTGAAAACTCTCTGAGTGGACTCTCGGGAAACTTAATCATTACCATATATGTACAATTAGCCAGCCATTCCTCCAGAAATATTGCCATACGCTTTGTATTTGTAAGACTTTGAGAATATTGTAATATCTGTAAGGCTATCCCATTTCTGCAGAAAGTGTTTGAGACTGAGACTTATACTTTTGTATTTAAATGGACGAAAACAATCGTCTGCTTGTATCTCCGAACGTTTACACTTTATCATTTACAATTACAAGTTTAAAACACACGGAAGTGATTCAGAATATTTGTTTTAAATAGTGAATCTAGAATAATTACAGACATCAACCAGGTAAACTGTTTATACATTGTTAATACTAATAAAACTAGTCAATCCTTCAATGCAATTTTGAAAGCGTTGCTCATTCAACACATTCTGAATGGAACGATCTAAACTGTTCTGTCCGTGGCTGTTAAAACGTCGTAATCATAATCATAATGAGCTCTTGTTTAATAGTATACGTATTTTGCACAGAAGTTATGTTTTCGGGCTGTCAAAGCACAGTTTTTCGTTATGCTGCTACTGCTATAATAATTTCATGTAAAGATAAATAACCGTCCTAGAGATTCAATGCGCACAGTTCGATCCTGAAGGTAACATTTTGAAATAACCAAGTGTGTTTTGGCTGACAGTTCCAACTTTGTATTGCTTTAATTTTGCTTTAACTGTAATCATGCTAATGCCGAAGACCTTTTTAACAATTAAGTGCAGTCCAGGTTTAGTTCACTACATTCCTATCGATCATCTGGCTAGTTGTATTTTGTTGATTCGTTCGTTTGTGCTTATTCAATTTACATGATTGCAAACATTGCCCGCATCAAAGTACGAGGGCGGTTTTTAAGTTTTGTTTAACTTGCATTATCCCTAGTATATCAAAAAATTCAACGGTTTAGACTACCAAATTTGAGGATGGTTTGCAAAAGTTGAGCTTATTTGGACAAAAACTCTCCCTTGGTGAGTTGAAATTGTGGGGTCAAATCACTTATCACTCGTTTGCCCGTTCTCATCAATTCACTTCACCTGTGAAGTGATTTTAATAACTGATGAACCTGTAAGCCATTGCAGGACTCCGGGCGCAAAATTGAATGGTACTAACAAATTCCTTGGATAGAGCATTTAAATACGACGGCGTCTGAAACCAGAAGAACCATTTTTGTTTTATGGATTGTAGCTTATAATGCCAGTGACACAATGCGCGCATATTTTTCTGAACCATTATTTCTTCGGTAGGGCATACGTTTGGTTAAATGTTGAGCCTAAAGTTTTCCCTCAGTGTGAATAACTTTTTGAATCTTCAGAACGTTTCGTTTGTTGATGTCTTATGAAAGAGAAACTCACAATCACTGTTGTCATTTGAGCACCTTAAACCGCAGTCACTTGTTGACCAACCTTTCAAGCATCTCGTTATAGCCGTTATTTTCTGAGGTCAAGAATACAATTGCTTGTACTTTCTCAATTTCTATCGAAATCCATGCTCACGTCGTTTCCCAGTTTCAGATATATCTCCATGGGGGAGTTTTTGCCCAATTGGTGTAAAAACTTGAACTTCTGATTCTAATCACATTGTCTAAATCCGAGAATTTTTTCAATATTCTAGGTATAGGTGAAGCTATACTTCCACAAAACTTATAGTTAATAACGCATGTTAACATTTAATCCTTCGCAGAAAGAATTCTCCGAAAGGTTCTGTGTTTTAATTTTATATTGTTGCTTGTTATTCTGTCATTGAAGAAGTTGTTCATTGTGATTTTTCTTAGTTTATGTTTTATATTTAACATGTCACTAGAATGATCATTCATTTGTGAGTTTATTATCTATATTATTCACGTTTTACATTAATTTTAAAATCAATAAAACTTGGTCCAACTTTGGAATTTTTGAATTAAAATAATATTGTGGTTGGTACAACTTACAACTACGCTTTATTTGAAGACACGGTTTTCTATAAGTAAGCTCGCCGGGAAGCTATCATACAGATCCATCACTGTCTTTCAGAACAGTTAGGAAAACTAATCAGGATGTAATATTACTTTACATTTGTTGAAACGTTGCTTGTGACATTTTTTTGCGGTTTAATCGTTCCTCGCTTTTGAGTAATCGCATCCTTGTTCCCAATCATTATTAACATGAATTTTGAATCGAAATTGCTCACAAGGGAATGTAATGTGCTCCAGCTGCAACTCACCGAATTAGCTATGTCTTAATCGATTGCTGGATTGCTTGAGTAACAAAACTGATGTTACCGAAGTAATATTTTTCAATGGACACTTTAACGATCGAAAAAAAACATTTTTGAAGAAAGGCCAATTTTAGTAACCCAGTATAGTAATAGTAATTAATTTTATTAATTAGTCTGGGTTTAGTGATACGTTCAAAGAATTTACTGTCGGATGAAAGAATATGGAGATTGGTTAAAGTTTTTCGGTTCAGATCTCGATCCCGGTTTCTTTTAATGCAGATAAGACTGTGGCGTTTTTACAGAACAATACCAGCCTTAAAGATAAAAGTAGATAATTTCAAGTGGTAAACTTGAACAGTAGTTTTCAGAAATTGTGGAGGAAGAGAATTATTCTTAGTTCCATTCTATCGCATTTAGCATAATACCCTTTCAAGACATCGGGACAAGAATCCAAGTTCTTGAATTTAGAATGCAACCGACCAACTATACACGTACTTAGCCTATGAGAAACCCTTATTTCCGTTCATTTCTTTTAATCTCACCGGATTAAATTCTGAAAAGGTTTCTATCTTTATTTTTCCTCATTCCTCTCCACGTCAACGTTTACCTTTCGAATCGCCCATTTCAGATCAAGGGTCATTCAAAAAATCTCAATTTGTATATGCCCCCTCGAACACTCACAACACACGGATTCGAAGTCCTGGAGACTTTTCTGTAAACCAGTTTTAAGTATTATAAACGTTACGACGGTTAATTGTAATTAACACATATGAATTAAATTGAAACCCAACGTTTCAGAATGGATCGCATAACACGGAATGTCCGGTCACCATCGCCGTCGTCACTGTCGTCACTGTCGTCCATGTCGTCATTGACGTCCTTATCAAGTTTATCAGGATGGTCATTAACGTCTTCCGCGAGTTCCTTATCAACGTCGATCTTACCTCCATACTCGCCAGGATCACCAACATTTGCATCAATTGCTATAAAGCTGATGAGAGCAGACAGACCGCAGGTGAGATACTCAATCAGTTTTCATTCTACATTTAACTAATTAATGAGTTAAGCTGTTTTTAAATGTTTTTGTTCAGCGCCAAAGGAAGACATCTCCTACTCCCGGATGTAGCAAAGACATTTTTGTTTCGACGCCAAAGAAACAAAAACTGAGTAACAATTCGAGTTCAGGTTCATGTTCTGGAACCTCGAAAATTGGTACTTTAAGAGGTTGGGACAAGTTCTTGTCAAAACCTGAAAACCATAACTTCATCGCTCCTGTCTCTATCTTTCCGCATGTAAATACAATTCCATACTATCGTGACATTATTTCCTAATTTTCCAACGAGTGCCCAACATGAATCCAGATTTGTGAGGAATCTAATCTCGAGAATCCGGATTCCGCGAACCCAGAATCCGGCTGACTCCAGATGCGAATTTGTACCAATATTTTGTATTCCTGATAATTTATGTCTGTCGTTTCGACAGGCACCCTTTTCTGATGTGTGGGAGGACTTTGCAATGATCGGGAGAAAAATAGAAGTCCTTAACCCTTTTGTTGAAGCAGGTCGACCGGTGCAGTGGATTGCCACAATTATCGGATTTTGCGGTCAAATGTTTTCTATTTGTCAGAGATTAATACATTTCCGTTTAAGGTGTAGCGTAGCAAGTAATTTTTGTGCAAGCAATTAGAAGGGAAAACTGGAATTAGAGAATTCTGTTCAGGAATCAAGAGACACCTTATCCAAAAATTATCTCGGTCATTTTAACTATTTGTATGGAAATAGTTTACTTTCGAACAGTAATATTTGTCAATGTATTGACTGGACATAAACAAAAATTCCTTGCATCCCTATGTCCTTTCGAATGTTTGGGAAATGAAGTCGACACTTCCCTATCTAAATACGAGACACGGTATAGAATCTAATAATAAAATTTTGTTTGGAATTCAGGCTACAAAGCCCAGATTCAATACGAACGATTTGGTGTACTTCCTAATTACTATGCATGGATAAGTTATTGCAGTCATATTCCGAAGCCAATTGGTTATTCTGACAGGAATCGCATAGCCATATCGCCACAACATGGTACTTCTATTGATATTAAGATATTATTATTAAACTTTCTCAATTTGTGCGACTAATTTTTAAAAACTTTGGTAGATGTTCGGATGAAATATGCAGACTACATTAATCGAGCGCGTGAATCTCTGAGAGGTTCCGAAACTATTTGTGAAGATCACGAAAAATTTGTAGTGGATACAATAACAGCTCACCAAAGGTTTGCTTTGTCTATAATACTTATCGATGCGTTCTAAAATTTAGTTGGATTATATTGCGACTGTAAAAGTCATAGCAGTTTTGAGGACAAGCATTTCGTTAATGTCAACTCTCCGAATCAACCTACAGAACTAACTTCTTCCAATTCCATAGAGCCGAATAATTGCATAAAAATAATTTTCCATCTAGATTCCGGCTAGGAGATACAGTGGAAGTATTGGATAAATCAAGGATTTGCCGAATGCGATTGGCAACTGTTACTGGACTACTTGGTGACCGAATTCACATAAGTTATAATATCGAACCTGCCCAAAGAGATACAGGTAATTTTAACTTTAGTGTCTTAAGAAAACTTCCTTTCAGAGGTAACGCAGAAATTATTGCTATTATTACGTTTCTGTCCTTCAGATTATTATTACAAATCCTGTAATATCCTTCAGAATCTAATGCAATCTTCTTGAACCTATTTGACAATATGGCACTGGGCTCCTAAACTGTGCTAATATGAATTTATCTACGACACACACACACATATTTTTAATCTGTTCTAGCTATTTCGGCCCAATTAGAAAAGACAAGACCTGGTGATTTTTTATATATTTCTACTCAGGTTATTGGTTCAGTTCATATTCGGAATTGGTTCACTTACCGGGCTGGAGTCGCACTGTTGGTCATTGGATTTACGATACTCTGCCCGTGTACCCAGAGTTAGATGCAACATATTTTCCGGATTACCCTACAGACATTGCAATATCCAAAGGACAATTCTTGGAGGCTAGACATCCGTACGACACAAATATAAAATGTGAAATCCAGTGAAACCTGTCAAAAAATTGTATAAAACATATATTATAACGCAGCGTAGAATCGGACGAGACATAACACCCGATCCTCTCATTCAGGTGGTCTTTCTTGACAGGTTTTACTGTTTAAAAAATGGTTTAAAACTAATTAATATTTTGTGTAGAATGAAGCCTTTCCAAATTGCGGTTGCGACGGTACATGAAGTTTTGAAATACGGCTATTTCATGGCAGAGTTTGTGACGACAAGTGCAGAACAGAAAAATCCTACATTGTTTTCGTTCCATGTGACTTCACCCTATATTTTTCCTCATGGTTTTTGCTGCAGACACGGGATTGACCTGGTACAACGGTTTGGAGAAAGGAAAGGAAAACGGTCGGAAAATGTGGTTCCGCTTCATTTATTACCAGACGTAAGTCGTTTCCCAGTCTATGAAATTTTTACAAATTTTTCCTCGAGATTTCAAATGCCGGCGAAATCGACTGATGCACTATTTCATACGAATCGACAATTCATCTACAAAAGTCTGGACCAAATTCCAATACTTCGCGTGCGAATAATAACAGAAACCGAGAATTTTAAACCGGAGTCTGAGTTATCCCTTGCACGAACTTACGGCAGAATATGATGTACTTGCACCGTTTTGAACCTGAATTCATAAAACCAAATAAAATCTGTACTCGGGTTAATCAATTTTTTTTGAAAGGCTGCGCATGGAGTTGAATTAGTTGGAAGTAGTGATCTTGCTTTGTTTCCTTTTATTAGAAACCAGCACATAATTTCAAGACGGCGATGAAACTTGAAGCCATTGATATACTGGCACCAACTAATTTATATCCGGCCACCATTACCAAAGTTGCTGGCCATCTTCTCCGTCTTCACTTTGATGGTTGGAGTCGTGATGAAGAAAATTGTTACGTTTGGAGTTATGCGGGTTCGTCAGAAATTTACCCTGTCGGCTATGCCGAATTGATCGGCAATACTTTCGAAAGTGAAGCAGAAGATCCGAACCCAGCGGACATTCTTCAAAACTCAACGCATTAAATTATTTTATTCTATTTGTGACACTTTAGGTAGTAATTAATAGACTTGAGAGTTATCTTAAGACTGATTTCTTCTGGATCTCGAAGCCCTAAACATGCAATACACTACTCATCTCAATATTACAGAGCATTTTGGAATTCCAAAATGTAGAAAACTTGGACCGTGTTCGAGTACATCTTAAATTTTAATCCAATTCATTCTATTACTGTTTCAAGTGGGTAATATTTACGTAAGGGTAATATTTAGTCCGACCAGTTACTAGTAGTAGTAACATTTTCAGGATTAACAATTCTTATTTTTATGCCTAGCTGGGGTTAAAGTGTCCATAATTTTGAAATCCAGGATAATCTTACGAACAACGTTTCGGATCACTTTTCTTCTTTTTCTTTTTGAATTTATTAGTTTAGTTTTGTGGCAGCCGAAAATATTGAGCTGCATAATATGTAGAAGTGTAGCTCATAATTCTGTTGTACAAAATCCGTGTTAACTAATACAGTAGTTCGGTACTTATATTATTGGACTGTTCATTTTCATTTTATTAAAGGAAATGTTACTGTTGAACACTTTATTATTCATTACTTTTTTTGGAATGCCGCCATGCGGCGGATATCCGGTGATTTTGCGGTTTGATACCGCTGGTGTCTTTATCCGACAAATTAAATAAAAAATAAATCCGACAAATTAAATTTTAAATTAGCTCACGTTTTTGAGGACGGACCAATGAAATAAAACACTGCTTAACATAACATTGCTGTTTTACTGTAAACCTGTACAATGTTTCACTGTGTAGAACGGCCGACTGGTACAAAATTCATTTTAGCGTCCTTTTATTTGAAATTGGCGGTAAAAATTGGACTCAGTTTTCACACTACATCCTTGGTCGTCATCCTGCGAATATAAGGCAAGTGGGAGATTTCAAATTCTATTCAAATCTTTATATCCGTACTCTCCTACTAAACAGCATCTCTAGAAAAGTAATCAGTGAATTTGTGCTTAATTAGTCATAAATTCTAAAAGTATAAAATGAAATTTCGCTCTGCCCAGGAATTTCAGAAATTTAGCAAATTCATTACTCGTGTTTCCACTGGCACGGCGGATCACCACTAATTTGTATCAAAATATCAGCAATACCCGACATTCGACATAGACATTCTGATTCCAAAAATTGGACAACTAGAAGAAACAGAAAAGTCAGAGAAGTAGAATATTAAAACTTCTAAAAAATCAATAAAATTTAATAAAAATGAGTTTGGGAGAGCAGTGGAAAAATATAATTGAGGGGATTAAGAGTGTGAGTCAAGATATCAGACGGGATTACGTGAGTTGGATTAAAAATAATCCTAGTCGAGCATCTGACATTGAGACATCAGTCAAAGTTTTGTCATATTTGTGTCATGGACGCCTTAAAAGTTCTACTGGAAGTGTGAGTGTCATTCCAGAGCTACTTTATTCCGCCTCAAATCTTTTGGCTTTTTGGCATGACTCACTTCTTCGGGCAGAGGCTGAACGGTTGACGAGAGCCAGAGGAAATTCGTCATCTTCAACGTCATCCTTGAATGGATTTGGACCTCAACAGCAGAATCAAATTCATAATAACAATGGGGGGAAAGACGGAAATTATGAAGGGAATTTGGAAGGAATTCAAACACAAAGGATCAAAATGAGTCTTACTATTCTGGAATATTTTGATGTATTCTTGGAAGTGAGTGCGAGGAAACTCTGGGGAGATGTTGGAAGATGGATCATCATTCTCATAGTTCAGGCTGTCAAGTATGAGTTCTGAAGTTTGTCTTAATTATTGTCCAGTTTTAATAATTACGTATTGTTCTAATGTCAGAACTGGACTCAGAGCTGCACTGCTATTCCATTACAAAGTTGGGTTGATAGAAAGTCCGGCATTGCAACCTTTTGAGAGGCGGAAGGCTGGAGCAGATACAGCTGGAATTCCAACCCCTAACATGGTTTTCATTTTAAAACACTCTGGACGTGTGATTAGAAAGATTCATGCTTGTAAGTTAAAATCAATGTTAAATGTGATCAACAATAACATTAATTTGTTCCGATTTTCTTAACAGCTCCACCATTGGCGTCCAGAAATTGGAAACTACCAACGGTTCCTTCTTTGAATGTGGTTCCTCATGATTTACCCCCACTGAGATTACTGGCAGAAGTGAGTAACACTGGTGACATAACGATTAGAAAACTTTTAATGACGCTGAGGGTATCTGATATATTGATTATCCAGTCAGAAAGTACTGGATCTGATATCTACAAAACTGAATGTAGCTAACTACCACTACCCTCGGTAATTCCAGAATTGTAATTCCATTGCTGATTTTATTACAAATTAACAGGTGATTCACATACTTCGACCTTTGGCACATTTGGTGGGTTTGGGGATTTGGGGGACACAATCTTGGAAACCTTGGTTAGTTAGTCTCGCCATGGATGTGTCAAGTCTTCAACTCCATGGTCCACCGATTCGTATGAAAACAGCTGAAAAAGTTGAGCTAACCAGAAGAACTTATGCTCTCCTGTACTATTTAATAAGATCGCCTTTTTATGATAGGTTTACTAAAAAACGTATGTTGACTTCACTACTTTATTTAGCTCAACGTCTACCCATTGCAGGTCATATTTGTAGGATGTTAGCCGATGCTCTTCCAGAATGGCAGGAAACATACTCTTATGTTTGGAATGACACATAATTGTGTCACACAGATTTGTCCCACATTTGTAGGAAAATCTGATAAACATGATTAGGTCCGCGGTAATGGCAATAAACAAAACTAGCTTCTTCTCTTCTACAATGTATAGAGGTGTCAACGGGGGGACTAATACCCAAATGATAGAGATATATTTGGATCGGATAAGGTCGGTCTGGGGAAGCTGATGTAAGGAAACAACCTTTACAGTGTGGCATTTTATCAAAATTCAAATTTTGCGGACATTTACGGGCTGGGCTGGGTTTCTGGTCAAATAATCTCGGGACCAGTCGGGCTGGCATTTCCTGAAAAATATTGTTGGACCTGACCAGAAGCATTGGTATCGATAGGTTCGGGCCGTGAAAAGTCGGCCCGTTGACACCTCTACAGCGAATTCCATAACTCATCTAGCATTCTGAAAGTTAGGAAATGGCAATTTCGTTCACCTTTATAATCTACAATTCACAATTAAAACTTAAGGGTTTTTGATGCCCTAAGTGAACGAACTTATAGCTTCATAAATTGCCTCTCTCGTGTATGCATACAAACATGTGTGTTGGTTAACAAGTTGGTGTCAATGTCAAATTCCAATCATTCCCGTGCTAATCTGACACCAATTGAAAAACTAGTTCAGAGAACTATTAATTGCGTGATATATGATTGTAAAGTGTACCGTTAAGCAAAGACAGTGATTATCGTTTTAATAAATGGTGATTTTCTCTCTCACCTACCTGTGTATAAGCTAACAGTCGTTGTTAACAAATTTTGATGCTGGTAATTGGTAACAACTGAATATTTTAATAAACATGCTTGTCAAACTCTAATTTGATAACAGTCAATGCCCACTTGGTAACATATTATTTTTACTATAATATAATAATACAACTCCTGCTTATTCCTGGATAAGCAGTTTGAATCTGGGAACTGTGAGAGCACACATGCTGACGATTCCAAGAGCACATTAATAGTAAGTATTGGCACATTTTACGGTACCAATCGGTAAGCGTATAATCCGAGTCTGACTCGACAAAACTTTGTCATTACAAAAAATTATTTAGTCCAACTACTACATTGAGTTTTGTCTTAAGTACTACTAGGCTTTTTAGGTCTGACTGCGAAACTTAGGCACTCCCTGTCAAATTCAAGGTTAAACATTCCTAAATCTCCACTAAATCTATTTTTCGTCACTTGTAGATATTTTCGTCCTTTCGGGGTTATCAGTCTCTTGTCCTGCAGAATTAGAATATTGTCAGCCTCTTGAGAAGCTTTCGCACCTCCAAAAATTGAATTATTTGACAGCTCAACGTCTTGTTGTTCCTGTCCACCAAAAATGAAGTTCACGAATAATTTGTAAATGTTAATTCTTAATATATAATATTCTTGAACATTAACATTGCCGTTACCTTCCGCGGATGAATGACAAGACTAACGTGACAGTTATTCGTAGACGCAAATTTTCTGAAAGAACCTATTACCAAGTCTTGCCTCCAAAAACGATCCATATTCTTATCCGAACTAGAGACTCCAAGCATGAATTGGAGATTGTCAACGACAACATGTGCAATGTCACGCTCACGAGTTGCATTTGTCATAGCCTGTGAATTAAAACGTGTTCATCGAACATTTAAAACAAACTCAAACTTAGTTTTGTACAGAATTTTAAGTATGAAGGTCTTGTTGAGGGAGTCTCCTCATTAGGATTGAACCGTTTTTGTTAAATGTTCTTTTAGTTAATGATAACTTAAAGATATTCAATTCCTTACATCTAAAACAGTCTGAAATGGCTGTTGCCCTTGGAAGGTCATAAAGTAGAGAGGTAGAGTTTCAAATTTGTCAGCCCAATCTTGATATTCCTGAATATTCTTTTCCAAATTCTTCTCAGCAAATTGTGTCAACATGGTTTTGGCTAGGCGAACATTCCGAATCTCAAAACTACCCCAGAGTGTACTCACCTAAGTATGAAGAAATGATATTCAAATAGAATAATAGAATACCTAGTTAACATTAAAGCCAAATCAAAATGATAGTGTATTTAACTTACACCTTGCATACACAAGTCTAGAGAATATTCACTCATGAACGTTGTTTTTCCGCTGCCTGTAGGGCCAGTCACAACCGTCAATTCTCCTCTTCTGTGACCTTTGAGCAATTTATTCAGGTATGGGAAACGCTTCCATTTCACACCAGCTACCTACCCCAAAACCAAAGCTATGTAGTAATTCCATATTATAAATATATTAGTGATAGTGACGAGCAGCGTCGGTCGATATTAGTTGGTCACGCCAACCCAGTAAAGCCTAGATGGTTCAACAATTTAACTAAAATTGTAAGATTCTACCAAACTCGTCCAATGTATAACACACAAGAAGTGAAATTTAGTTTAAATATCCGAAACATTGCAATATTGTATTTCGTTAAGACCTAAAAAATAAGAACAAATAACTCACCGACTTGTTCATGATGACTCAACTCAGCAAGTACATCATTTCTAAGGGAAGAAAATGTGATGATCGGTTCCGGTTCGGAAGAAGTCTGAGTTCTCTTTTCTTTTTGGGCACTTGGACCACTCCCACTACTCGAGGACGTAGTTTTATTCCTCATGAAGACATTTTGAACAAAAATGTTGCCCAGTGTTCTAGTGAGGTTCATCTCACTACATACATTTTCACCACCTCCAAACACTCATTCAGGGTGACGACTTTTTTCAATTTCAGCAAAACCTGAGAAAGTTAAGGTCAAAAGCGACATTGTTACAATTATGTGCAATTTTCGATGGAAAACGGAGACTGAATAAATATTTTGGTTTAAAAAAAAAATATGTGAAATTTCAAAATGTTCCAGAAAGTAAATAGTAAAAATATGTACTTGAGGAGACCGAAGGTAAATCATCACTGAATAGAAATATCATTGTAATATATTAAAAAAATTAACTCGACGTCGATGGCGATTGTACCAGGATGGTCAAATTAATTGAAAGCATTAAATATCCCTTTATTGTAAATAGTTATGTGACAATTCTTTTTATGAGAAAGGGGTAATGTATGCTAGAACGTGACAACTTACCGGTTGCACTTGAGAACTATGCCAAACCATGCACTCGCAAAGCAAATCAAAACCATGGAAAATGTCAAATTGGCCGAAATCAATACTTCTTGGAAATTCAACAGTGAAATATAAAAAATGGTAATATTTTTTTATGAAAAGTTCCGGCTTTGTTCCACTATCTTGTTTTGATAAAAAGTTCACTTTGTGAATTCAAAGTTTGAGTTGATTTGGCGGTGGAGTATGAGACCGCGGAGGGAGCACGTGGGGAGGAAACCAGGGCCACCACGTGGTGTTTTGGTCACAGAGCCAATGAGAGGTGGTTTCTGACGCAGACAGGGCACCACCCATTCCCACCACCACTTCTACGGCCACTTCTCCACTTGTCAAATCAACTAACAAAAAGTAAAAAAGGCGTTGGACAACTTTTTTCAAAAACTAACCAAACCACTAATTTGCCCTGAAATTAAATCTGGATTTACATTTACTCAAATCCCAATTATTCGCTCTACAAAAAAACAACAACAAGTTTCGTTTTGTACTCGTTTAAGCTTTGGAATTGGGTTCTGCCATTCTCGTGTTTACATTTCACTAATTTATTAATTTTTACTCAATATCGGCATCTCTACTTGTTCAGATTCAAACTCAAAATCATGGAACAGCTCTCTTTGGCAAAAGGTAAGGAAATCTACCAAGAAATTATAATATTTAACTAATCTTATTAGTCATTTGTAATAAGCGGATAGTATAGTCTTGTATCGTACGGAGATTTTATTTATGAAAACATTTAGACTCGGCTATTAGTAAGTGTGCTCTGAGGTGACAGGAGTTATGACATCACCCGCACACTACCAAAGGTAAGTCACGACAGTTCACGTCATAACCGCCACCATCGAATAGCACTTCTGAAAAAGTCGGATAGTATGTGTGTATCGCGTACCTTCGTATGACTTAATTGAAGTGGACTTCAATTCGGGTGTGTAATTTAATATTTATTGTGACACTACACAAGTGACAGAGGTTTAAAGTTTTACACGACCTCCTACGTCCTGTAATCAATCATTGTGGAGTCTGAAATATTAGTTGCTATTACACGGTGAGAAATTGAGAATAAATCGTATAGTTTTGTTAGTGGTTAGCTATCACTCCAATTTACCTTCTCATACAATGGAAACAGAACCCGAGATAAGACAGTTTGAATTCAAGACTTCTAATGATATGTACTGGGAGTCAGCTGTGAAAAGAATCTATAGTGCGTAATTATTGAACGTCATTTCCTCCGGAAAGAGTTTTCAAATGTTCACTTACTTCAGATTCCGAGATTCCTTGATAATTTAACAAGATATTCTCGTTAAAGTATGTCTAGACCTATGTGTCAGTGTCAGCCTTCTAGGGCATGGTTCGTTCAGCTAAAAAAAAATGATGCAGTTTGTTATCGAAAGTAAAACGAAGAAAAAGAAGGGACCCCGACCTCGGTAAAGCTTGCTGAGGTTGAATTAAAATTACAATAATTAGAGATTCGGGATCAAAATGTAATTTAATCTCTAGAATTGTTACTTATTCCAATTTATGCAGACATCAAGGGATAATCACTATCTTTATTCTTTAGATTGAATATTGTTTTGCAAAGAAATAAAGGAAGCTTACTTATTCAATCTCTTTCCAAATCTTACAGACGTGAAAAGAGCGATTGAGCTCCTGGAGATATTGCAGAAGAGTGGTGAAGTTCCTGCAACAAAATTGGCGGCATTACAGAAAGTCCTTCAGAGCGATTTTTTTAACGCGGTCCGGGAAGTCTATGAACATGTGTTTGAAACAGTGGACATTCAAGGGTCACCGGACATTAGAGCGTCAGCTACAGCAAAAGCAACCGTGGCAGCATTTGCAGCTAGTGAAGGTCATGCTCACCCACGTGTAGTGGAGCTTCCAAAAACTGACGAGGGTCTTGGTTTCAATGTAATGGGCGGTCGAGAACAAAATTCTCCAATTTATATTTCAAGAATCATTCCTGGTGGTGTGGCAGATCGTCATGGAGGTCTTAAACGCGGTGATCAGCTCCTCTCTGTCAATGGAGTGGTAAGTAAACAATGATTTTGTGATATTCCTTTACGAAATTTTAAAATAGTGGAAATTTTAAAGAGTTTTTAGGGTTCAGAATCCTAAAAGTTTTGAAACTTTGAAAACTGGACAATTCCTATGTTTTCTGTTCATTTCTCTATAATTTTTATACCGATTGTTCAGTTAGAAAACCGAATACTAATCGAAGTTATATTATGACAATAGTCCGCACGTAAGGTCGGACTTTTTAATATGTATTTGTTATTTTTATTTACAGTCTGTGGACGGTGAAAATCATGAGAAAGCTGTTGAGCTTTTGAAAGCTGCTCAAGGTTCAGTAAAATTGGTTGTTCGTTACACACCGAAAGTTTTGGAAGAAATGGAACTACGATTTGACAAACAAAGAGCGGCTCGCCGAAGGCCACAGTACTAAATTGAGACTAACTTGTTATCGTTATCTTCTGGAATAGTCTCAACTATTCTAAACTTCAACTCAAATTGTACTATTACTACTAAGGAACGGTTCGAGTCCGTCATTTATAAGATTGATCTGAAGGTTGGCTGTATCAAGCGGTCAAGAGTAATTAATGGTACTTTCATTTTCCCCTTTTTTAATTATAAGACTGCGTTCACAAACTCCTATAAACTTTGTAAGTATTATTTGCCCTGATTTTGATTTTAAACAATCGGGTTGACATTCAGTTGTCTGTTTTGTTTTAAACCGTCGTATAAAGTTCAGAAGTTCAGATAGTATTTCTATGGTTCTGCCATTTTTTCCGCCCATTAATGCAAGGTTATTTCGACCTGTACAATTATTATTACATTATCCATTGTGTTTAGCTTCAAAATTAGGATTTGTAACTGTAGTTCGTAATACATTACGATGATTTAAGAATAATATCGGAATTAACAATTTAGCTGAAAGAAGCTGTGGAAGTCCTTGTAGTTTAGTTACATGCCATCAATTTGCGATGCTATTAGCTAATACCCCAGCCAACAAGAAGGAGTTCTAATTTTCTTGGGTATAATTTGATTGAGTAATGTAGCTCAACGTATTATTAGTTTCAAAAATCCGTCTATGTACTTGGTTGTTTAAATTCCTGCTATTGTATTATAATTATGAAGAAGTATCATGAATTAGAATTAGTATGCAACGGTACGGGAAGGAAGAATTGTACAAGTTTCATTGTCGACTTTATATTAGCCTAAATTATAGGAAGCCTAAAGCTATTGCAGAAAGTTCTTATATTGTCCTTATTTGCAGGGAAGTTGTTCCGTGGTACAAAGAAGTCAATAAAACCTACACAAATTGTAAATAAATCACATCAAACTGAATGATTTAAAAGTATTTGCTATCTTGTATCAAGTTTATTCTTAGCTGAAGAATGTATTTTCAGAAATAGATACAGATCCAAAAATACAGTGAGTAGTGGGATCATGATTGGCCTTGTCGTCACGCTGGAGAAGCTTACCATTTGGACAGGACCGGGATTTCGAATGCAAAAACTATTCGGATCAAGCCAGACGCATTTAAGGTGACCAAGTATTTTGTCGACAACTGAATGTGGTTTCCAAGATTATTTTAGAGAAGAGAAAAGACGATTTACTTAACAAAAAAAACTTTGATGACCTCTAAGGTGCCGCGTGCACATATGGGTCAACCTGTTGTACTTGGGTTATCGATGACTCTGCGCTAATTTTAAGACGCACTGTATACAGTTCGTTTTCCTTTCATAAAATCAGCACACGATAGGTTAGGACCTCTTTGAAAATTATCTCTACCATAATTAATTGATTAATCAGATAAGGACTTCTGTGAAAAATCAGGTTTCTTATTCAAAAGAATTCCGCCCTTTTCCTTAGTCGTCCGTTTTTCTCCATATCAAAAGTATACCGTTTCGACCCCGCCCCTCCCTTCTTTTTGGTTTTGATTCAACTATCTAGTTTTAGCACCCGATTCAAGAATTATGACGAATTGTCCTCTCCTTTAGAGAAATACAGTCACTTTAAATAAGAAATTGCTAAGAAGAACGTTTGAATTCTCCGAGATATAAACAATTAAGATATACAAAAAAATGACGGTGGTAGAATTAAGAATTATCCAAGGGTCGAAAAAAGTATGGTTCATCCATACCCTCCGAGCATATCAGAAATAATTATCTTACAATGAAGGCCTCACTCCAAGGGCATATCGGGTTTTACGGTATATTCAGTTTCAAATAAGAAATTCTAAATATTATGCTTTATTTTAATTAAAGAATTTGAAATTCAAAGAAAATTGAAATAAAATAATGTCTAGGGGTAGCGATAACAATGAAATAGACAAAGGAATGATTGTTGATTTTGAGTGGTCTATGGTGATCTGACGCGAGATGTGAAAAGGTGGGGAATTGGGGAAATCAGACACTCGACACTCCGCAACTCCGCACTTGAATACATTCTCAGAATCTGAATCACACGTGCTCTGTCTTTCAAACCTGGAATGGCTGCGGTCAAGAACTTCTCCAGTCTTTTTCTTCAAAATTCTTCCATCAAATCAATCCTTGGACTTGGGTCACCGACGTCCAGGGTCACAGGACCATGTGTCACACTAATCTCTATTCGTTACAACCACCACTCAAACTTCACTAACAAAACCCTCCTTCAAACTCGTCTACTTCAGTCCGGTAAATTTCTTACGCAATATCTTAATTCATTGCTGTCTCCGATCTAGTTTTTTGCGCATTACAAACTGAGTTCAAAATTTTAATTTCAAAGTTCTCTGGATTATCCCATAAAACACACAATTTTGATGCATGTGCTTTTAGAAAGCAGTACACAGTGTGTAATTGATAGTTACTCCCAAATGGACTCTGGTCACGATACTTACTTGTCTGCCGAACATATATTTCCGACCACATGTGACATGAAATTTTATTAGTAGAACTTCAAAGAAACCGAATTTGGTGCCTTAGATATTATTTGATAGAAGTAAGTAGAGAATGTACGTAAATATGAAAATGAATCAATTATGGTTGTATTTATTCCAGGACGAACAAGAAACACATGTTTGACCAGTACCTCAGTCAGATGTGTTCACGGGTCCTCCTCTTTCCAGCAAAAGAAATACTATGAAGTACTTGGTGTTCCTAAGAATGCATCTTCAAAAGAAATTAAAAAAGCATACTATCAATTAGCTAAAAAGTTTCATCCGGACACAAATAAAGGTGATTCAAACTGTGCAAAAAAATTCCAAGAAGTATCAGAAGCCTATGAGGTAAGTTTTTTCTGGAAATTTTTAGTTGAATTTACAATAATATTTAAACGAGAGTTAGTAGTATGTTTAAAATATGAATAATTTAGGTTTTGAGTGACGATACCAAACGGAGAGAGTATGATACATGGGGTCAGACAACTGAACAGATGGGTCGCAATGGCACTGGACCTGGACCTGGACCTGGACATCCAGGAGCTGGGGCTGGGTTTGGTGGTCAGGGTCAACAATCTTGGAACTTCCACTCTTCCATGGACCCAGAGGAACTTTTTAGAAAAATATTTGGTAGTGCAGGATTTGGCGGTGCCGGCAGAAACCCTTTTGGTGATACTGGCGGTGAAGATGATTTTGCGGAGTCTCCATTTGGATTTAGTGGTGCTCAGGAGGTTGGTTGACAATATCTATGAGATACATTTTTTCAGCAAATTCGTGAAAATAGTTTTTGTTTTCTTCTTTAGATTGTTATGAACTTGACTTTTCAACAAGCAGCTCGTGGGGTTAATAAGGAGGTACTGATAAATGTCACCGATACTTGTCCAAAATGTACTGGAAGTCGATGTGAGCCAGGCACGAAGCCAGTGAAATGTGAGGCGTGCAATGGAACTGGCATGGAGACTGTCGCCACAGGCATGTTCAAAATTATGATGACTTATTGTAGTTGTGGTTTTCTAATGATTTGGTTTTATTTCAGGTCCTTTTATAATGAGAACAACCTGTCGTCACTGCAGAGGAACACGAACAATAATTAAACAACCTTGCAATGAATGCTTTGGCAAAGGAACTGTTGTCCAAAGGAAACGAGTCACTGTTCCGATTCCAGCCGGTAAGAATTCTTTTTTATATATTCTAGAGCGAATCTCGAAAACATAATGTTAATAAAGATTACTGGCTTGTCTAAAAAGAATTGTCAGTTTTGTACTAATTAATTTCCGCTGATACAGGTGTTGAAGACGGGCAAACCGTCCGAATGCCAGTTGCGAAGAAGGAAGTTTTTATAACGTTTCGTGTAGAGAAATCTGATTATTTCCGAAGAGACGGACCAGACGTTCACTCTGATGTAAACATTTCAATGGCTCAAGCAATTCTAGGTGGTGCCACTAGAGTTCAAGGAATCTATGAAAATTTGACTGTGGAAGTAAGTGAACTTTTCAGTATTATCTTTCTATATTCACTTTTAAAACAATACGTTCGATTTCCTGAGTACTTATTTTTTTATTATTCCTAGATTCCCGCTGGAACAGGATCCCATACAAGGATACGATTAAAGGGAAAAGGGATTCGAAAAGTTAATGGGTTCGGCCAGGGAGATCACTACGTTCATCTTAAGATTAAAGTACCATCAAGACTTACTGAGGAGCAACAGGCTTTAATTCGTGCCTATGCAGAGCTTGAGGACGATACTCCAGGGACTGTCATCGGCATTACAAATACAAAAAGTGGTAATTATCATTTATTTGATTTGATTCTTATTTATTTCATACTTCCGAATAGAAAAATACCGACTGTTGTTTACATGAATCCAATAATCCTATCTTGGTCGTATCTTAATTCTAAGAATGTGAGACTGAAAACTGAGAATTGATAGGATAAAGTGGATCAAAATGGCTAGGGACGCTAATGTAGGAAAAAATAGGAGATTAAACAAATATTGATCTCAATCGCGTCAATGTTGTCAATTCAGCAGTTTAGCTCCGAATGGTACCATTTTTGATATTTTTTACTCCCTTTCCGTTTTGAAGTATAATAGGCAAGGCGCCTATTATACTCAATTTTGAGGTCATGGCCATTCAATACGTAACTTGCATTCTTTCATTTTGGTAATAATAATAGATTTCAATATAAATGATCCACTTTGTTATAGGTCAAAAATGGGATGCACGCGGTGCAGGTGAAAATCAGAGTCAACCGTACCAAGATAGGAAGCCCGGAATTTTGCAGCGAATTAAAGATGCCCTTTTTGGATGAGGATTGTACTGTTTAATCGAATTTACGGTTGAACTCCGTTCTAGATCATAATTGTTAGTTTTAGTCAAATCATTTCCGAACGATCTCTATTTTACAACTACGGAGAAAATACAAGAGTGGTCTTATTCTATTTGGAAGTATATTGTGCCTGTTCTTCGGACATTTACTTAACACGACATGGTTTCAGGTCTGAGGAAATGTACTGAAGATTCTGATCTGTTGAGTCAAATTAAGGAAGTTCTGACAAAGGGTAACCGCGGTTCAATCGTGAACAAAGAAACGAGTGACAACCCACCTGAGGAAATAACAGAGGATGAGGAAGTTAAGGTCAAGGCCAAGCAAGGGTCAGAGTAGCCGTCACCGCCGTAGTTAGTCATCACGTAACTATTCATAAACTCATCAGTGATCATTCACAATACAAAAAAAGTCAGTGACGTCGTATTAAACAAATTTTACAAACCAATATTGTTCAAAATTACTTTCATGTTTGCATGATTTTGCTCCAATTCAAGTAGCAAGATTCGGAATCCTTAACTTCGCTGTAAGGGATGATTAAACATAATCGCTGCGTGCCTTCCCGTAGAGATTCGGTGTGGTTTTTCTTCATTTGGCCTAGAGAAGGTGCCCCTAAGTAGAAAATTCGAGCAGTGGAGAAGAACTTCTTTATGAAGTAACCATCTAATATTGCGAGCCAAAGTAGGAAGCTTTTAACTTTCAGGACCTCATCGTCATCTTCCTTCCATCTTCCAAGATAATGTTCAACGTTTCTAAAACGGTTTTTCAAGAAAATGGTTTTTTGAATATGTAAAATAGAGTCAATGTAGAATCTACCTGTTACATGTGTACATGGCATACTCCAAAACCCCGATACGTTTCATTACGTGAACCCCCCCTTACGGACCTGAAGGTACACGTAGACTACGTGTACCCTGCGTGCCTAAGTGCGGGCCCCCTACCCCCTTTATTTAAATTTTAGACTTCTGTTTAATAAAAGGTTGAAAATATTAAAAGAAAACATGATCAATTAGAGGTTTAGATAGCCTCGTCATGCACCACCAAAAAAATATAAGGCGCGCTGCGCGCGCGGTGTAAAAAATGTCTCCTTAGGGAGATGCCGAGGTATCCCCTTGCCCCGTGGTAGCAACCCCCGCCCTGGCCAAAGGCCAGGCCCGTACCCCCTGATCAGAGGTATGGCCTGTACCCTAATAATACTGTAATAATATTTTTAAAAAAAGTCTCGGCCCTTTGGGCCGATTGTCAATTTTGTACTAATTTTGAGCGAAAATGCAAAAATTCAGGTTAAAAATTGGCAAAATATTGGAACGCCATTTTCTTCTACGTTTGGACGTAAAAACAACTTTTGCATGCCCATAATGTTAGCCTAACCTCAAAAAAAATTTTCGCCTCCGGCGGCCGCTCCGCGGGGACCGCCGCAAGCGGCGGGCGTACGGCCCCTACCCCTAACAATTATCCCGAGCTCATACCCCTACCACTTAATATACCTCGGCACGTCTCACTTTATGGGTACCCCCCCCTTTTTCAAAAATTTGGGGCACGTCCACACCTAGACACTGAGGGTTTTGGAGTATGCTTCGAGGTAACTTCATTAGGAAATTCCAGTTCATTTTCTTTCACCACGTTTCGACGAAGGGCCTTCCGGGTCATGTGTGGTGATGTATCGTAATCAGGGTCACTCTCACTCTCACTACCGCATTCTCCGTCAAAGTCTGGGTCGGACTCAGTCTCATCAGAACAATCCATACTTTCAATGACCTTGACCCTATCCTCTTCACATTTTACTTCAATGAACGAAGACTGACCAATTTCCAGCGGGTCAATGTGTAGAGGGTCACA
>JAQGCA010000049.1:0-58536 GCA_034698945.1 Protaphorura quadriocellata | reverse complement strand
AACAATGAGTTGTGTCTGTATCTCCCTTTACAACATAAAAATAAACTTGCCCCTCGATGGCGACTCCCCACGACTACTCCCCGCGATGGTGGGCCCAAATCCCAATACCCAACTCAGCCCCACACCTCCAACCCAAATACCAAACACCAAACCCAACACAACATCCACCACATCTAAACGTAACAATCCAAACTATTAACCATGCATGTCGAAGTCATCTCACCACTCACAAACCAAATCGATAAAATTCTGAAAGTTAACCCGATTAAGCATCTATCTTGCCTCTGAATGATTTTCTGTCAAAGAAAACTTTCAACTCTTTTTCTGAAAGTGTATGGAACGTGCTTCTGTAAAATAAGGGATTTCCTCAACACTCAATAAAATTTTTATAAATATTCCCACGCTGCATTCTCTCCTCCATAATTTCCCATACTCTTCCAAAGTACATAACATATCTCACTACGATCCAACTAAATGGTGAATCTAAAGTGTGGACTCAAGGATCTAAAATTAAGTTCTATCGGAGTGAGCAATGTAGAAAACGAATAATTTAAATCAAGTGTAGGTATATCTGTCACCCCACATGTGAAATTAGTTTTGAAAGTTTTTTTTTGATAATGTCATGTCAAAGTCAACTGGGCTTAAAACGAAAGGAGTTGTTCACATGGAATTGTACAAAATCTCGCGTACTGAAACGATTTGTACGGGTGATGGGAACAAAGTGAAGAATTAATTTTCATGGACCAAGACAAATTGACAGAATTTTGGAGAAGTTGTCTTAATGTGTACTTCATCGTGGGATTTTAGTAACGCTAGATCATGAATAGTAAATGAGACCTCCAATTAAAGCGTGGGTGAAGAGCTTTTCACAAATAGGTAAATAAGAAAGCTGATAACAAATAAACTATTTATCTAACATTTAATATATGATTATGTATTTAAAGGTTTAAGGCATTAATTGACTATGTGAAAAATGTTTTCTAATTGATACAAATGTGGATTTCTGTTCTTATATCACTGGCTCACCTTAGATCAAATTTTCTTTAAACCCATATGGTTTTTTTGTGTACTAATATCGCCGTCAGGGAAAACCAGGAATTATATGGAAATCTCGGGTCCATTTGTACCCCGTATGGGGGTAATGTTGGTTAGGTTCGGTTCTGTTCGGTACGGTCAGTGTTCAAAGTTAACTGCCTGCTCATTTGAATTAGTCTGTCTTTTGCTAATTTTACTATATAATGAATCCAGGAATTTGTCTAAAAGCTGGCTATAACCGCTCCTATTGCATTTAAATTCTCAGTAATGCGAATGCACAGGGTTCAATGTCCTTTGTCGTTTCGGAATGGTTGAATTTTACAAAGAGACCAATTTACCTTTCATATTATAATTAACTGACTACACCGTGTCCCGAAAAGAACGATCACACTTTCTTTTTTTGCTCGGAAAAAGTTCAAACTTGAAAATTTTGAAGTTCCCGCCGTTCGATTTTCGTTTCTTTTTTAAATGATGCCCATTAAATTATTTTGTAATTGAAATGAACAGACTGTACTACATTAGTTATAACGTATATTGGATTTTGTCGGTAACATATACATATGAAGAGTGGTGTGTTAAGACTACCCCATGTGTAATAATTTGTAAGGAGACGACTTCAAAGTGAATCCAGAGGTGAAAACCGTTCCAGAGGCCAACAAGAAATTAAGGAAGATGAGGCCGAAGGCCGGTTTATCAAACCCACGCTTCCTCGCTTTCTCCTTTGGCATAAGATGAGGAAGTGACTTCTAAGAAACAAATCCTCTTCCTTAGTCTTCCAAATCTT
This sequence comes from Protaphorura quadriocellata, assembly GCA_034698945.1. NCBI lineage: Eukaryota > Metazoa > Arthropoda > Collembola > Poduromorpha > Onychiuridae > Protaphorura > Protaphorura quadriocellata. The sequence continues at coordinate 56,717 of JAQGCA010000049.1, read as the reverse complement.
TTCCTTCAAGAGGATTTTTCAAAAAATGTCTTTGTCTTTTAAAAATTTAACACTTTACTAAAATTTTGATCATCAGTTAGCTTATGGCTATAATTGTAACCTTTGAGATCTAGTGAATTCTGAGAGCAAGCTTGAATATTTGATTTTATACTAAACTTCGTGTTACACAAATTGACGGATTAGCCATGGAGTTGAGAAATGAAACATATTGGATGTAATAAATTCCGAGGTTGTCTTGAGAAGTTCCGAATCACCCTATGTTGAACCTAGTGGTTTTAGTCCTAGTCTAGCTCTACAAATACATAAATAGAGAGATGAAATATAGTGGAGGAAAGGGAAGAGTGAGATAAGTCTTGTGGGGACGATGGAATACGTAAGTATGTGCTTTTTGGGTTAGGATTTTGAACTGTGTCTTACAAAATGTTGGAATTGGTGAACATGGCCTTACCTTACTTTACGTATGCTACTCCTACTCTTCTACTCCTACTCCTACTAGGACTACTTCCTCCTGTTTTTCTCAAGGTAATATGTTCCCGTGATTTATAATGGGTGAGATTAAGTAAAAGCTAAACAAAATGCGGTCGTGCAGATAAAGCGTTTAATTATAAGTAGAAGGAAGTGCATTAAAGGAGTGAGGGAGAAAGTCTTTCGACGACGGAGAGGACGATGAATGCGTATTAGTTGGCAAGTGAAGGCATGCATACGCAAATCTGCCGCAGTCACATCTGCATTTAGAGCCAAAAACCCTATGGATGTTATTTTAGTATACGACGCGACGGAAGAGTATATGGTGAGCACTACTAAGAAACATCCCTTGTCCATTTTCAAACTACAGTAGTAGTAGTAGTCCTAGGACTTGGAAGCCCGGACTTTCTCCCCTGTAATTTATTGTCACTTTCCTTTCGTCTCCACTTTCTCCTTAGTACGAGAGACCCCCTTCTGAATTTATGGACTTGCTGCATGGAAAATGGAACTCTAGGCCCCAAAGTCTCGTCGTCTGTTGAATGAATGAGAACACTTTTCAATGTATGTGTGTGTGTGTGTGTGTGCTTCGTACGTACGTACGTTATGTTATGGAGAAAGCAAAACTTTCTCCCTTCCTCGGCCCCCTTCAAAAGTTTCTCAATGATTCTCTTCTCTCGCGTCACTGGTCACTGAATTACTTCGTACCTACGTGAGGCACTTGAAACACACTCACCTCCCATGGACATATGGTGACATTTAGTGGAGGAACGCGTCCCCAACTCCAAGACTATGACAAAGACCACTACACTTTCAGTCCAAAACTAGACGACTGAACCCACCGACCACCCTTTCTCAGCCAATCCATTCCACAAGTTACTCTTCACCCCATCCATGTCACTTTGTGAGCAGAAAAACCAGCTAATTTCTCTTTAACAACTCTCAACAAACCATGACTTGTAAATAAATGTTCTCTCCATCCCAATAACGTCTAAAGCAAGAGATTCCTTCCAAACTGATCGGCTCGTACGTTCAATAATTAACACACTTCAGTAGGATCCCATTTTATTTAAGCTCTTCAAGGAAAGGAAACAACAGGGCTGAAGAATAACCTCTACGACACGGTGTCTGCCACGAGGATCAACACTCAGCATAGAGAAGCAATAAAGCCTTCCTTTATGCCAGAAATGACTGACAAATTTTAATAGAGAATACGTTACCTTTTCAGCGAGGTATTCCCAGAAGCAGACGTCATTAACACTAAAATTGTAAGAACCCAGCAATGCAAAAATGTGTTACGACAAATATATATATATATGTAAATAAAAGCAACAATGCCCCTGATGTGTCAAAACCCCAGCTTAGGAAAACGATAGGGGTCATCTCTAGGTCAAGCTAACTTTATTATCGTAAAAAAAGTCAACGTTATAAAAATAAATGCTCAGTTTGACCTTGATGACCCTTGAAGTCGATCCAACATGGAGTGGGATTAAGAAGTATGATATTGCATGACATATATTTTGATTGTGTGATGTTGATAATGAAAGGAATGGACTTGGATGAGATGAGAAAGATTAGATGAAAGTGTCTAGATTGAATTGAAGCGATCGGTCGGTGGGTTGTCGGTCTAACTATTGGACCGATCTTTTCCCCAACTCTCCGATCCTATCTCCAAGTACGGAAAATAAATTCATAAATCTTCGGGTGTAAAATTTAGGAGCACATTTTTCCATGGAGAGAGGCGAATATGTTGATCAATTTAGTCGAGAGAGAGCCCGTTAAACTTCCATAAACCGAGTTAGCCATCCCATTACAAACTGCGGGAAGAGAAAACTTTTCTGGAATGATCTCATAAATATTTAGATATCACGCCAAAACCCTCGTCCAGAGAAAGGAGAACAGAGACGGAAGGAACTTAGTTCGTTTTAGGAGTAAGAAAATACATGGTACACTATTAAATGCATCCATGCCCACCATGCCACCATATCATGGTCCACCGACTTGAAACTCTTTTCCTCCGCCTTTTCCGCCTTCTCCGAAAAAAAAACCAACTAAAACCAAAATAACACGGACACTAAAGGATATGAAGGTTGGACGGACGGAATGGACTTAGTCAGAGTCTAAGGCGTTAGTCTTACACTTTTTTTCTCTCTATTCGACCAAACACTTACCTTCAATTCGATTCAATTATCTCCGCACGTCGTCTCACGTCCGTATATAGTGAAGGGGGGGATTGGAAGGAAGATGAGGAAAAACTTTTAGAAAGAATCGTCGGACGGATGGACGGATGGGATGGGATTCACCACCCAATGTTCAAATGTAGTTCTTCCTTCTTTTTGAATTTGCTGAGCGCGTCACTTCTGTCCGAACGGGCGTCCATCATCCATATACCGCTCAGACTGACTGGTAATAGGTATTGGTACTGGTACTGGTAGAATGGAATGAAGTACATGTACATAGTAGTAAGAGTGATATGTTTCCAGACTGGGGCCGGTCGGCCCCGGATATTCCAGTCTCATATTCACATCTCGTAAAAGAAACCCATTTGCTTGGATCCTCTCAAAGCCCATTTCAATACTTCATAGCCGCCATTTCAATTCAATATGCCAACTTTGCCCATTCAACATTTCCCGGGTCGAGTATGGGATTGAGGCAGTCCTTCTTTACTCCGCTGGTCCTTCATATACTCCCGGAGCTATGGATAATATCCGAATATTGTACCAGCACATGTATGCAAACAAAACCATTGTCCCAGTTTATAACCCACTTATTATGGATAGGTAGAAAAAAACACTGGGAAACGCGTTCCCCGGTGATTGCGTGCAAGCAAACACCATCTGGTGTCGGAGAATATTGATTGTTCACGGTCAGGGTCTTACCGACCTGCTTTCTCTCGAACCGAATTCACAACATTTTCGGAGTGACTTTCTCCAATCCGTCGGAGAAAGCACGTACGCATATTTTCACAGTAGATGGCATGCACGGGCTTTAATGTTAGGTTATCTCGACTACCTTTGGATTTGTTCTCAAACCATTTCTTGATTTGTACCCATTCATGGGAAGAACGTGGAGTCGATGCCGACCAGGATAGCATGCAAAATCCTAGAATTCAGACTTGACTATGAATTCCCATCACATCCGGAAAAAAAAAAGAATCAAGAAAATTTCTAATCTGAGGAGCACGCTTCCACATAATCATCGTTCTGACATGATTTGATAACAGTGATGAATGAACAGCATGTTAATCTCTGTTAAACTTTCCCCTCTCTTGTGACGTTTATTTTTCGTGCACATCTTGAGTCAAGAACGTAATTCAGGTATAGCGTGACCCTTCTTAACAAGCAAATTGTGGTCTGTCGTAAGCCTTTGACATTATGTTGTTATTACTCTTACCTTAACATTCATATGGATTACTTTAGATTTTTATTGTAGTCGTACTTCTCCAATCCCAAATTCGCAGTCTGTCTCTTTCTTATCAGAATTTATCAAAATTATGTGCGTGTTTCTTTACCACAATATTTTATTGTGTCTCTGTCATTGAGCATCATGCAAAGTTATGAAGGCTCCCCGACTGTTCTAAATATTTAGTTGGAATAAAGGCTGAGAGTTATATTTATGAAACGCACTGCTGACACGCATTTGACCTAAAAATGTCACTATTTCATTAACATGAACGTTTTTCTCTCCTCTCAAACCGTACTATTATTGGCGGCGTGTTCATAATCCTTTACTTTATTGTATGTATTGAATACGACCCGGAAGAAATAAAATATTATTTCACTGAGTTTATATGATTATTAAGGCTTCTGAACGACCACGCAGTGGAACAAGTCCACATGAATAGGTAAGTAAGCCAAGGCGACAACACCTGGCAGTCCGTCAGGTCTTGTGTCGCCCAATAGTCGGAATTAGCGGCAATCACTGATAATTCAATGTCACGTCTATGATGATTACGTTGGGTGAGCTTTCCACATACAAGTTAATTACTTAAATAAATAAGTATCCAAATCAATCCAGTGTTATTCTGTGAACAGTGAAGCATATTCCAGTGAAAAATCGACTTTCTTCGAACTGGTCATACAAAATTTTGAAAATTGCATGTCAGCGCCGCTACGCGCATCGGATCTTCAAGCGGAATGGCCCCCTAGATCCTTCATAAGATTCTCCACAAAATCTGTATTCCACTTTTTGTCCGACTCCCCCAGACTGGGCTAGCCAGGGGGGCAAGTGTTACGTGCCATCCTGTAGTACTCTAATAGGGCAGAATAGTAAAAGAGTGGGTGAATTCCTGGCAATTGAGACAATCTTATGAGAAACCTAGAAGTAAGCAAGGAAGATGCTTAAAGAGATGGGACCATTGCAATGGTTTCTTTCTCCGTCCTGGCTTTCTCCACAAATGTTGATAAGAAATAGTCTCATGACTTCTTTGAAAATTGAATGCGTCAGAATATACTATTATTCTAACTCGATGATTACATTAAATGTTTTAATGCATTTTGACATTTTTGAAGGTCAACAAATGTTGAAAATTGGCCATATTTAGAATATATTCGGCAAGATTGCAATTTGGAATGAGATGTTATTGCAATCAGTACTTTCATATGCGAAAAGTGAAGGCAGAACTTTAATTTCAACGAGTATACTTAAAGTTGACGATTCTGCCTGCATAACTTTCTAACTTTGCCCTAAAACTGGATTAATTGTGGAAAATTAACTCATTTTCGTTCCAATTTTATAGTTCCACAGCATAATTGTGTGATGTCAGAAATACTTGATATTTTAGTGAGGAGTGTGGAACGGAATTAAACATTTAAAGAAGAATAGGGTTATGAGCAATTAATTCGTTGGTAATAAAATATATCAGAAATAAAAGTGGTACGTCGTACTGCGTTGTGAGTATGCTCCATGAATAACAATCTTTTACGATTCTCTTATGGACACTTCGCCAAATAATGGACATGGACCGTCGAATCGAATTTAATATCGCAGCGCCCACTTTCACTTCTTCATTATGAGCGCACTGAATGAAAAAATTGAAACAATGGAATTAGTTCAATTCATATCGTATGTTCAGCAATTAAACTCGGTAGTAAAACTGTTCGATTAGAATGAAGGGCTTCGATTTCTAAATCACTTTTGAAATACAGCTCCAGAGACTCAGTGCGAGGTGGAGAGGGGACAATACAACACCACTCTTCCTGAAACCACAGATCGCAGATCCAAACAGCTTGCACAAGAAATCGCTTTTTACCAACTGGTATCAGCAAAGACAATATTAAATCATAAATCCCTTTCGGCGAGTCAAAAGCCGGAAAACTTCAAGTCATAATTTTTAATAAATTTCTCTATCTCTTCAGATTAGTGGCCATGGGAGGAGCCTGGAGTTGTCGGAAAGCAAAGAAATCGGAAGTCGAACAGGAGAAGACTCCTGAACCTGAACCTCTGAGTTTCCCAGATAATCAAACGGAAAGAAACATCCTGGTTAATTTGGAGTCGGAAGACAATCAGGCTCGAGACACTGGACCCAGAAATGATGCAGAGGCACAGGATGCAATGAACAAAGCGCTCGAACTGGAGTTCGAAGTGGCCAGGAAAGCAATCGGGGAAATGGAAACAGTGGGTGACTCAGAACCCGAAATCGGAAAAACCACTGTGGTGAAAAAATACAAATTTGTCGAAAATACTGCGACCGTATTTGTCTGATGTTGTTGAAACGTCTAAAACATGTAGGAAGGGAATAAAAATAGCTTCTTACAGAAAAACTGGCGATTCATTGGGGTATTTGCCCTGAAAGGCACGAGCATACTTGATGGCGCATTTTTCATACATATTGCTTTGACTTCGACATGGAAGGAAAAACTTCCAGTGGTGAAAACCCGCCTTAAGTAATTATTACCATCCGAGGGATGATACTCTCTCTGTCCATAACAAACTAGTAACGGCTTTGCATACCAATATGTTGCGACAGATAATTCGAATTAGTTCATTTCTGCCTAGTATGAGCTCAAATAGACGCAATTGACGTTGACCTCGAACTCACCATCCCTTGATATACTGGAACCTTGTAGTCTAAACTGACGTCACTCATTGATAATTCTATCCGGCTATGGAATTGATGACTTTAATAAATAAATGTCAGTACCAATACAATTTTAATTCCTCTACGATATGCATAGTTCATCATCTCTACCAGGTTATAGCGGTCAGTATTGTATAACTTTATAATACTAACAGCATGGACAGCACCATCATGCGATTCTGTTGTCCAGGAGGCAAAACGCAAAAGCAAATTTAGTCTCATTTTCAGCTGGATAATAATCAAAAGTCCAAACCTCAGGACCAGAGCCGATTTTCTCACAGTGGGGGATTGATTGCTAAAATCGACGAGGACTCAACCCGTCGTCCTTGTAGAAACTCCAAATTATAGAGCCATGTGAGTTGAAATAGACGCGGTTGTTAAACATTCAACAGGCAAACTTGCAAGTTGTAAAAGTGACTCTTTAACTTCGTGCTATCATTTAAACGATATGGGTTGAACTTCGAAGGAATATACACAATTGATCTTCGAAGCATTTCTGAAGCCAACATTAGAATGACAACTTACAAACTGATAAAATATTTGGGGCTAGCCATTGTAAGCTTCAACAGATTTTCATACGACACATTTTGCCAAATCACAAGTCCTCGTGCTTAGCTATAGAATTTTACTCCATAATTTATTAGACGAAGTATTTGAGGAATTGCGTAATCAATTACATCACATTTACCCAGATGTCTAACCAAAAAGTACTTACGACCATTAAATGGACGTAGCTACTATATCATTCTCTCATCTAATTAGTGACACATTGCTAATTTATACTGCAATTTAGGACGGCATTAACCATTCAAATTCGAGTAATCTAAGCTGGTAATGTTCAAAAGAAGTGACTAAAATTTTGGACAGCGTACATAATTAGATAGTTAAGATTACCGGAAGGGAATCATTTTATGGTGATTATGCACTGGCTAATTAGTAAATCTTTATAGGAACGTAATTTAGATGAATAGTTGTAATGCCGTCGACTTACATAAGTACATAATGCATCCATTTACAGAACATACTGATACAGGGTGGTTCATAATTGTATACTTGACCCTTCCAGGTATAAAATCGGTACGGTTCGGTGGAAAATGGGCGTTACTGCACTCCACACGGTAAAATAGGAAAAGTGTTTTTTTTTATTGATTGCGCTTTACGAAAAATAGTGGAATAATGGCTTAATTACAATTATTTTGATATCCCAAATATACTCATAGTCCAGTATGAACGATGAATGATTCTATTTCCAGACATTCCTTTTGTAAGTAATACATTTATGAACCACTTTTTACCACAGCATGTTAGGGAATTGTAGTAAAGATATTTCTATGTTTAGGAGATAAGAAATGTGGATGATTATATCCATGTCCCATTTTACTTTATAAATGTCAATGATAAATTCGGTAAAATTGGGGAAGGGATGTTTACACGTAAAGGAGTAAGGGAGAAAGAAAGAGAGAAGTTTGTATTGGTTGAATGGAACATTCCATGTCCCGTAATACGTGATTCTGAGCATACCAGATGCTGATAATGTCAACTTGATGTGTGACTCCTATTTACTTTTGTCCTTCCCAAGTCCTGCTCTAGTCCTCCGTCCCTCTTCAATAAAAGGTATTTGCCAGGAGAAACTATTTTTGGGTTACCCGCTTTCCCCATACCCCATAACCACGTAAATGCAATACTGAAACCAAAACCAACTTGTTTTTCTCTATAAACAACAAGGGACAGTATTCAGACGTCAAACTCAGATTAGCCCAAACCATTTTAAGTTTCCCACTGTGGAGTGGTGGCAGTGTAGTAATGCATTCGTCAAAATGAGGTGAATTCTAAACATGCATCGCAGGTTTGGGGACCTCCAACGTAGAATTAGATGGTAAATACACCATTCTACTAAGAATTCAATCGCTAACGACCGCCGAGATCCAAATATCCGGCTCGCAATGAGAAATAAGTGACACCCTTCAGTACATCATCATAATATGGAAATATATCATCCCATACTCTTCAAAAAAATGCCAAGGTTTCAATTTGACCAGGAGAGGTACACCTAGTAGTAGGAGAATACTGTCGGAATATATAAGAATGTCTGTGGAATAAAATTCAAAGTGTTCAGTACAGAATTGTCTGGTTTGCTTATCCTGAAGACTTCATGTCAGATTGATTGTACAACCCAATAATGTCCCTTGTAAGTATGGTGGTGCACTGATGGGTTTTGGGTTTTTGAGGACAAAATCAAATGTTAGTATGTACATTCTAGTGAAAGTTTTTGGGGAAGGAAGGCATTCAAAGTGAATTGTGGAAGAAGATTCTTGCCGTGAGTCTTTTCCACTATTCTCCATGTATGTCGAATGTCAATGATCATTTAGACTCGGGAGTAAAATCAAGGGAAAGGCTGGCCAACTTTTCACTGGAGAAAGGAGAGCTTTGATTCCAAGCCAAATGATTTTTCATCTCTTTCTCCCGTGCATTTCCCCCCTCATGCACTCACAGTCCTGAAACGTACGTTGAATTCCGTATGAGATGAGAGCACACGGAGGGGGTCCACACAAAATGAACTTGCCCATTCCAAATAATGTTCTTATAGTCCTGTATAGCATATTTTAATATATTTTTCACAATCTCATTCCCAACGGCCACTTCCATACAGTATTGACATTTTCTGAAATCATTTTGTGAAAATATCATATACTTTTCCATTTTATCCGATTTTTATTTATTTACGATTAAGGAAGCGTTTATAATTTTTTTTGCCTAATTCAAATAGTTTCAATTACTTTTAATACTTCCAATTAGATAGAAGTCTGTAATTCTTATTTACCATGGTGCTGGCAAGTGCTCCAGGATTCCATAAGGCAGAAGATTTTAGTCCATAATTACTGCAGCTTTTCGGACTAGCCTGAAGAAAATGAGACTCCACAGTGGTCAGTAACTTTTCCAATTTGACCCAGTTAGGAAAATGTGCTCTACGGAATCGCTGCACTAATAAAAATAACACCAAATGATTGAGTTTCGTCGTAAAGCGTAAGGCATCGCCACGTATTTCGTGGAGAATATATTCATTTGTCCTACTAACAGTATCTCTAGTAGTAGGAAAGGATTCCATAGTCGAATATTGATAAGTAATAACATTACCCTTGAATTTGGATAGAAAGTGAAAGCCTGGTGAAAGTCAGAAAATCTATTTACTAATTTAGACCTTAGTGCTTGTAATATTTTAATGTTAAATTTTAATTTCAAAATATACAACCTTAGTGGAAGTTTTCGAATACGAACCTTCAAGGCTGGGATGATTAAAGTAAAAGGTCTGAACAATAAATCCAAATCCAGTGGTTTGCAATTTAGATTCGAAGAGGAAAGTTTACAAGTAAGGAAACTCGGTCCCCTCCATAAGTTTGAAAGAGGATGGGAGTTGTTGTGTTTAGATTTTTGTCATACCGGCAAAACCTTGGGAAATGTTGGTTTGAGGAAAAGTCATCCATTTCTATGTCTTTTACACGCCAGACTGAATTCTTGTATAGAAGTGCGTATAAGATAAAGACATTTCCCAAGAAATGGTTCTTGTGTGTCTCGCTATCTGGTTAAAATAATAGCATTAGCGCCGAGGTTCATATCTTGGCATAAACATCATGGAGTTCCCTTTGGAATTGTGAAGGAAACGGGACACCACACCTACACCTAGCAGACAGACGTGTTCTCGTAGAGACTCACATGTAGTGCACTCATGAACTCCTACCATACACTTCATATTTCACAAATGCCCAGTGGGAAACAGTCGGGGAAAAGAGCCTTCAAAATGAGATAAGTTCATTTCGTTTTTGCGTTCACCCCTTAGGAGATTCATCACTATGTCACACCGATTTCTTTCCACGACATGCCACTCGATACCAGGAAGGAAGGAAAAGAGAAAGAGAGAAAGTGAGAGAAAAGGGAATATCAGGAGACGAGGAATGAGGAAGGCCAAAAAAAAACTTTTTTTGAGAGTTGTAGTTCAGTGCTCCGAGTAAACAACTCCATTTCTGGACCAACTCCCAAAACCATTCCACATCTTTCTCTCTTGCCCCTCACAAATAACTCACTCACCCATTTCTGAGCTAACCAACTTATCCAATGATCAATCCCAACAACAATCCACCATATTCCATTTTATCAAAACTTTATATTCAACTCTTTTCAAACGCAACAGTCCTTTTCACCATTTTATCATTTCCTCCACATTTGCCAACACTGCAAAACTTTCCAAACGTCTATGACAGTCGAGTAAATGTCCACATTCTTCCTTAGATGCACTGTGTTCCAAAACTGTGTCCTAATTTTACCCCTTAGTAATAGCTTGGTATTACCGTTGTGTTAAATCCGTGAGGAATTATAATAGGTTCTGTGATTTGCGCGGTGGATGTTCCTGTCCAAAGCTGTCATTCCTTTTTGCAGTTGTAGCCATTTTTTTATCCTATTAGTGAATTTCTTACCTAAATATAGTACAGTCCGCCATTTTTTACATCGCATTAAAGGTTCGTTATCAACAATGTCCGGAAGAGCTACGGACCCAATGATCAGAACTCCTGTAACGAAATTAAATATTAGGAATTAGAGAGCAGAGTACATTTCGCAATTTTTTTTTCTTTGTATTATTGACTTTCGGACCTAAACAGTACATTCCTCCATTTTTTCACCGTATTAGTGAATTTTGAACCTAAATAATACATTTCGCCAAGTTTTTGCAAATGCCGTGTCTTTACACGGTACAGTACTCCCCTCTTACAAAATCCATAAATCTCTGGTCATCCCAGCTAGAAAGAAGAAGAGGACGATGATATAATTTGTCGTGAGAGTCTTGATTAATATTTTGGGATGAGACTGAATAGCCTTAATGTGGTGTGGAAGTGGAAAGAATTATTGCTCCAAGGCCTTTGGCTTTAGCCCAAATACAATAAACAAAAAAATTAAGGTAAGTGCTTTCCCGTTCCTTTCTCCATTCATTTCCTTCCTTTCCTTTCCCGTCTTCTGGTTGACTCTATTATGTTGACTAGAGGACGGAAAGTTCTCAGTGGTTAAGTGTTCAAAGGACGAGGAGCGGAGTTGGAAGACAGAAATTTAGTTAAGCTAGTGTTGGGAAAGTGAACGGTCCCACAAGACCACATTATGAGATGTAAGTCACGTGATTGATGAGGATGGAGAAGAACTCATTTTGGAGGAAGAGAAACTGAGCGGGAACGTTCAAGTTGGCGTTATCTATTAATTGGGGAACGGAGACGGTATGAAATATGCATAAAGAGAAGTTTGCATAAGGATGTCCATGTCCCTAGAGCACATGACAAGGCAACTACAAGGTGTGTATCTCCATCAACATATGTACTGTACATACCGGAGAAAATGACAATGGAATTCGTAAGGAACTCGACTAGTAGTAGTAGTGGCGGCAACGACAACGATGACAACGGCGGCTTTGGAATCTTCCCGCCCCAGTTTCACATCTGAATTAGTTCTATTTACTCGAGATCTTCTCTCTTATCCAACCCGAAAGGCATCCCCTACTACACTTCTGCTCCACAAAGCAATTAATTTTAATAAAGACACGGTTGAGAAAATGATACACAGTGCGACTAAGGCTCATCCCACGAAAACCACATTAGCTCAACTTCTGTTTTTATTCTCCCCTAACATAATCGTGGAAGGGCTCCAGCTCCACGACTCGCATATGCAAATGAGAAAATCCACTTAAGAGAGGGACTCTTTTTAAGCTTGGAACACAATGAAGGGATTAATTTGCAAAAAGTGTCAATTCTGAAGAAGAATGGGTTTCCACGTAATAAACATAACCTACCTACCTTTCCGCTTAGTAGGTTAGTGTTATTTTAGCTCCCTAACAGATGTTCTTAACGAGATCTGTGTGTTATCCAAATATTTGTTTTCAGATAACTTAAAATATTAAACAATCATTTATTTTGGTGAAGTTGGTTTGTAGTTAGGTGTTGCTCGAATATAAACTCAGACATGTGGTTCAGAACAAGGAGGCTAAACAAATCAATCAAATTGGTCCAATCAGGAGACCCCATAGTGAGGAATAAACAAAAAGCTTGAAAAATGCAATGTCTATAGGAGTTCAACATTACCTGCGGATCAATGGCTGTCGCACACATGGCGGCTATCCACCCGGCAACGTTAGATTCCAAGTTGTCCTGTGTGAAAATAACCCCGGGTTCAAAACCTAGTTTTGCCCCCAATGTAATCAATTTGGATTACATGCTCCCTGGGTTGAAAAAAGTTGTTATTTCTGTTGATTCGTAACTATGGGGTCTCCTTACTACGAAACTTGATTTTTTTTTGTTTAACCTCCTTGGTTCAGAGTAAACAACAATGGCCATGTAGTTCAGTGGACGAGCAATTCCCTGGAAAGGTACAGGACTTGAGTTCGATGCTCACCTCCGTCACTATGGTTTCACCACAATTATCGTGAAAGTTGGGAATTGCACACAGTACATTAGCATAATTATTCATTGCGCTACATTACTTTTCGGACACAACTTGGTTATCCCTTGAGGCCTGAATGCCGATGCGAAGTAATATGTGTGTAGGTTGCGGCCTAAAGTGCAGAATACATAGTTTCCTTACTTGCGAAAGGTAATGATGAAATGGAGAATTACTGTTGCATGAAATTGCAACAAAACTGTGTGGCTATTTTCAGGGTAAAAAATTGCGTGCACAAATATATGAATGGAGGAATTGTACTTTATACAATGGTACAATATAAGAGTTCCTCAACTTTGTTTTTGTTGGTCTCGCGTGTTACCTGTAATTCAGTTAACAAACTATAACTTTTCAATTCGGATTTGTATCAACGAAAGGAATCAAATATAGATAGAGCAGTACATAAAGATTTACGACGTCCTTAGTCTACGTACTGCGTACAGACTTCGTGCTTGTTTCATCCATGTTGGACAAACTCGACAAAGGTAAAAATTATAAAACAGACATAAAAAATTTAAATTGGCTATACACATTGTGACAAACTGAATAGAATAACTATAAATATGCCAAACAATAAACCTTGGTCTATTTTTCAGTTACCACAGGATTGAATTGGTTGTGAGACGACAACGATATATTTATTGGAATTTTATAAATATTCTCCACGTAGGACCAGTCACTTTGGAAATTTATTGGAAGAAAGCATCCTTTCTGTAATCCAAGGATTGCCAGCTATTCTAGCAGGTACTTCCTTCAGGAAATAGAAATCGTTCTTTCCATATAACGATATGCTTCTTCGTTGTCATGAAACGTCAAAATGAAAGAAATATCTCACAATTACATCTGTTCGTCACTTAACCAATGCAATTTCAAAAATCAATCGTGACAAAATTTGAAATCCTAACATTTTATTATGTCCAAAATGATTCGAAGAACCTTGCAATTTTGACCTCCAGGGTAAATAGTCAGGTAATGCCGGTAATCTTTTATTCAAACCAGATTCATAAATTTGAGTGGTCGCGGTTGCAGTCATCGAAGCCAGGTCCAATACATTTGGCCGGTACGGTACCACTGATAAAATCTTATAAAAATGTCAACTAATAGCAATGGCCAATTCATGGAACGTAGGATAGCCATAACGGCCGTTCGTTTTCTAGGAAATTAATTCTGACACAAAGAAAGGGTGTGAGAATGAGGAATCATAAAGTATACTCCCAGTCAGGGATTTTGGGAACAGAGTCGACGGTTTGAATGGTATTTTGAACCGCCAAATATATGTTACCCAGTGAGAGACTTTTCAATCGGAACACGGAGTGCACTAAATATAAGTTGACTTGAAAGCAATGGCTTTGAGTGTAGAGACGAGGGTTGAAAAGTTTCACTTTCTTCCCGCCCTCGACACCTCCAAATCATGGCCTGCCCTCATGTCTTTCAAATCCACAAGGTATTATAGTCGGGTGTACGTCTGGTCTTCTCCTAAAATGCTATTAAATTGTCTTCATCAAATTCGTGCACTGTTAGCTTTACAGCCAAACCATGCGAGGTGTCTGTGTTATTCTGGTGACCCAATTGAAACAGACACTTATCCATCATCAATGAGGCCTAAGCAGCCGCAGCCGAATTAAAGAAACGTTTACTCTTGAGAAATACCTAGGCATGTAAGGACAAGGAAGTGGAACAAGAGCGGGAATTGAACCGGGGACCTCTTGGTTCGGAGATCTCACTTATCAGTTAAACCTCCTTCTGACGCCTTCAGTATTACTACATGAACTGATTTCAGCGACGTGAGACTTCGTTAAGTGGAGTGGATATCAAAACGCTCCATCCAACGGTGTAAAGAAATAATAATCCTTGAGGCCCAACAGTGCCATCCTAGGACGAGGAAACAGGAGGACGAATTGAATCCGAGACCTCTCGAGGTATATCCTTCGGCGACCTTTGTTTATGATTTGGATTTGACCCACTGTCGGGGATTTTGTTGAATTGACTTTTGACTATTCTCCCTTGTAGAGTGTTCGTTAAGAAACTATCGACAATGCAGACCACGGAGTGGAGTGAAAGTGCAGTGCTTGGGAATGGGACTCCTCACACATTCTGTATTTATGGAATGTATGTGAGAGAGTGGTGGAGAAAACCTGAGTCCCCAAAGTCCCGTTTTGCCTTTTCTGGTGAAAGGGAGAGAAGGACACGAAGGAAAAGACCTCAATGACAAGTGTTGGATACTTATTACTCCCCAGTGCACAGAACACTTTCAGATTGGTTCAAAGACGGCTCTACATCAAAACTTGTATAACTACTTTTTCCTTCCTTCTCACTTTCTCTCGGCCATGCCATGACTTTCTCTCAACAATTCAACCACGACCAACACTTCGGGACGTAAATGTAATCCGCTCCATTGTTCACAACGCACAGCTCTTTTCCAGGATTTTAATCAATGGAAACCACAGTTCTTTATTTCTATCAACCACACATATGGTCAACGGAGTTTTTCACCAAAAGTCTGGAAATAAACTTAAATGTCCGGAACGGCTCCACTGCCTTCTTTCTTTTACTTTCTCCAATTTCAATCCTTCCAATAGGTCGTCTTCTGAATTTACCCTATCCAGAAAATGTAGGTCATCTTCAAAACACAGTATTCATTTTGTCTGTCTAAATTTCCCAAAATGTAATCTGAACGTTATAATTTCATTTGTTTTCAGAAAAACTAATAAGTTTATATTTTAAAATGAACCCTTAAGTCAGTCCTCTTCAAGTCTTCCAGCACTGAAATTTGTTTTCTACTGCTTGGGTGACTTTCTTTAATTCGAACGGAAATGGATCACTCCATCGCTTCCTGGAAATATGGTGGTGTTTGACGTTACATTAGGGCGTACATTAAACGATATACTTTATCAGAAAATGCCGCGTCTGGTTTGTGGAGAGTATCCAATATCCATGTCAAAAGTTGACCTCCAGGAGAAATAAGGTAACATTGAGTATAATTGTGTGACACAATTCGTCAAGGTCACACCCGGATGATCGCTCAGGTCAAGCAGTTGCTTTAACAGATTTCACTTTATTTTGGAAGATCAATTTCAGTAAAATTGGCAACAAGGTTCGGTTGAACGGAATCGGAAGACAAACCGGACTAGACTCGCACGCGTGTTTCGGTTCCAGTCGTGTCGTGCATTTATTTCTCGTTTTATTTTTTAAAAAGTTAGTGAGAATGATTGTTTGTGAAAAATAATGGACAGATTTTGAGTGTGAGATTCGGATGGGAAGAGAGTGAGGACGTGGATGTGGTTGGACATTAGGGTACTTGAGGGGAGAAAGAGGAAGAGAGAGTGGGATTGAAATGACCATGAGGATGAGATGAACTAATCCAAGTGGACATTGAGATTGAGAAAAGAAAGCCTGGGAGTCCACTTGAGTCCACATATGTGAAGTTGAACTAAACTACTCCAGTCCAGTCCTACTGTAGTCGAACTCTATGTCCGTAAGGCTTTCTCCTCTTTTTCGTATGTGTGGGAACGGAATGGACTACTTGGTTTGGTGTGTCTACAGTTATCGCCTTTTCCCCAACAAAAACAGTGGAAGCAAAAAAAAAGAAGTGAAAGAGTCCCAAATTGTTTTCTTCGTTTGATGTATCGGCTAGCTTTGGCAAAGTGAAAGTCAATTTCCTCTGACGATTTTCTCTCCTTTGCTCTCTTTCTGGAGTTTGACTTGAGAGACGGTGTGTGAGTGTGTGAGTGGATGGTATGTATGCATGTCTCCAGGACTAGACCTGGAGAACTGGAACTGGAGACTTTTACTCTAACTGGAAAGTGTGGGACGGAGAAATCATGAGAAGGTTGAAATGGCCAATCTGAGTCTCTCAATGCTACTATTTTTTCTTGGCTTCTGATCCTTTCCGCTGACTAGTAGAACTCTCCTAAAGACCTCGTTTGAATTCCATGTCTGTTTTTGTCTCAGCATGTTTGGTCCAATTGTGTGGTTGGAATTATGGGCTTTTCCTTCTCTCTCTTCTCTTCTCCTTAGGTGCACCAGTCACCGGAGGACACAGACCAGACCACCATAATGCTTCGTCCACATTGTCCCATTCCGCCCCTTCACTTAACTTACAAGTGGACATCTGACTCCGAACTAAAATCCCTCCTTCAACCCATTTGCATGTACTTTACTACTCCTTTTTCCACGGACACGGACTGGGTGAGTACTCTTCAAATCCGTTCCGCTCTCGTCTTGAGAGACGCGTGAAAACACTAAATGAGTCTTTCATAACTCCCACAAGACAAACCGCCGTTTCCTCTCACCCATTTCCCATTGTCTTTCTTACCTTTGAATAGCTCCGAAAGGAAAGGAGTCATAAATTTCAACAAATCCCGTCCTCTCCATACATTCAATGTCTTTCTACGATCTCATCCAGATTTTCACAAATTTTGTTCAGGATTTCATCTAATGCACCCATCAATACAAGGAATAAATCATATTTTCACTTTGTTTAAGGTTTATGGTACCACGTTTTCAAAATATTTTAGTTCGAGTCAGATGTCAAGCATTTGTATCTAAATGTTTTAATACTTGCTTTCACCAGGAAGACGCCTTCTGCTGTTTCAAACATTCCTTTCTTATCCAGAAATATAAATGCGAGACAGTCTTGCAATTTGCTACATTTTTGAGTAGTCTGAATTTCATTTTGGTTTCTAGATATTCGAACAATCGAATTGCTTCTTTCGGTGGAACAGACCTGCCGTCCTCGGTGTGTTTAGGATTTGATGATGTCGCAAATATACGTGATTTATAAAAATGATCAATAATTTAAATATAATTTTTAGATGGAGAAACCTACAGTTTATTTCAATGTGTTGTTTATTTTTAGATGGAGAAACCTACAGTTTACAGTTTATTTCAATGTGTTGTTTATTTTTTTATGGAGAACCTACAGTTTATTTCAATGTGTTGTTAAAAAGAAAAATCTTTGCTCAAGATCTTAGGTCTTCTTTTCTCTGACCTTTCCTTGGAGCATCAAGTTCGACAAACTAAGCAGCCAGGAAAACCTGCATTTCAAGGTCCGACAGATTTGTCTTTGGTAAAGCAGGCCAAAATCCCAAATTTTTTTACAAGAAAAACCCAGAATTCATTGAAATTGACAGAGTGAGGAGATGTTTGAGTGACATTTGAATACAGAAGTCGTGGAATGAAATGTTAAATATTTGGAGTTTTGGTGGTGAAAAAGAGAAACCTTTGCTTTCGGGGTTAGGACTCCTTTTTTGGCGTTCCTTTCTTGTCGTATGTTATGGGAGTGCATCCAAGCATGGGATTTCCCTCTCTCCCCACCACCGACTTTCACTCACTCACAACTTTGGCTCCTGGGAAAGAATCCTGCGCCTTCACCAGACGACCAGCAACTCAAACCAATGCCTTTCTCCTTCATCCCAGCCTACGATTTTTACCTGCCTCCCTCCAAAACTCTCTATAAGACACAATTTTACTCCAGTTTGTATCTCAGTCAGTGGGTATTTCCTCACAACACAGTCACTCTGCTCCACAGAGACTTTCCATCACTTTTCTTACCACTTTCCAAATGTGTTTTCTGAGTGCAGTCATCTCATATGGATTTGAGGTGTGCAAATTTTCACTTTAATCGTTCAATTTTAACCGGACAATTATTTGATTAATTATTCTACAAGTGGAAAGTAAATTCAAGATTCCTTTACGAGTCATGGCATTACGGGATTGATAGCAAGTAAGAATTGATTTAATTTTAATTTTTCGGGGTATACTTGCTCTGACTCAGATTCCACTAATTAATCCCCTGGCATTAAAAACTTCATTGAGTTGAGTAATAGATAAAATTGTACAAGGTAAGGTGTTTATGGGTTCGTGCGTGCGTGCGAGCTTACTTAGAGTGAGAAGGACAGACGTAATGTGTTAACCCAGCTATTTATGAGTTTTTCTACTTTCTACTACTTCTTCCTTTTTTCCTCCCTTTGGTCGTGGTGTTGTTCGTTAGAGACGCTCCTCACGTTCAGACACCCATTTCTTCTCGAGCTGAGTAATAAAATGACAAAGTGTGTTTTCGGCATTATTGACTACGATCGGCCCGGTCTGGCTTCCTTGGTTTGGCCTCAGGACACATGTGTCTTTTTTTCCTCTCCCGTCGTATTTTTTTCTTCTCCTGTATGTATGTACATAAGTACATAGAGAAACAATTCTTTCTCATATTATAAAAAGTTCGTTCGATGGTCGTTTGTCGTCAAACTCACACTCTGTGCGTCGTGTGAAGAGCAACAAAGGGAATCTCACTGCATTGCATTGCATTGCATTGGAAGGCACTGGGGAGTGGAAGAGAAAGTCCTCAGCTTTCTCTTTTTCGTCTCCGTAAAAATAATGTTGTTCCTCTCACGAGTAAACATTATTGCATTGTCCAAATACCTAAATAAATTGATTCAAACTGTTATGAGGAAATTTTTGGAATTCTTCTCCCTTTGGAACTTCCTTCAGGGAGGAGAGAAAGTATGTTTAGACTCGCGTTAATGTGAATACACGAAGAGATGGGAAGGTTTTTTTTTATATGCATCAAGTTGGAAGACAGGACGGATGAACGACATTATTTCCCTTCTCAGATTCCAAACTACACAAAATCCCATGGAGAAAGTTCACGGAACTTTCTCCTTGTGAGTAAAATATAGACGTTCCTTAAATGAAGGTTTCGATCACTCCAGGAATTGTTCTTTCTTAATCTATGCGTAACGCAAGGACATACGTACGCACGCATCCTAATCCGCTAAGCTCGCTTCTAAGGAATTTCAAATTTTCTTCCAGAATTTCTCTAAATTCCTATCCAGTAATTTTTGACACATTTAGCCCATAAATATTATCAGGATTAAATAAAGCAGGGATATAATTCATACAAATATTTGGTAAAACAGGGAGTATTTTAGAATGGCTCGAGAAAGGAGAGAATTAATTTAATTTCAGACTCGGTCCTCTCGACACATTTTATTATAGTGAAGAATGGATTGCATGTCTTATCTCTGATTATACCGTAAGTGTGTAAGGTCATGCTCCGTTAATATACTCCTGCGAAAATTGTAGTGTGTCACATATTTCAACGCTGAGAAAGTGAAGGAATTCCACACCCATTCTCCATACGTTTCTCGTAAAGTCGGAATATCGATATGTCGAACCATTTCCAAAATATCGGATAGCCTTACCATTAATACTTATTTACATTCACCTCGGGGGAATCCAATCAATCAAGGGAATTTATTACCCGGATATTATACAGGTCTGACTACCCGCAAAAATTACATACACAAAATTCCAATGGGACAAAGCTCGTGGTTGACTGTTTGTGTCCAAAACGGTCAAATGTTCCACTTGGCATAATGGAGCAATTTGAAGGAAATTGTTACTGAAATATAATGCAGTATTTCATGCACACATGCTATAGACCTATCAGGGGAAATTCTCTTCACTCTTCAAGCACAACCACATTCTTTGTGAACCATAATCCACTGCCGCAGGAATTATTCAACTTCGTACTACACGGTATTTGTGAATTCTAAATTTTCCCTGCCATCAACATTTCCTTGTAATACGTTGCCCTAAATTCCAACGACGGAGTTGGGTCCCTTCCTAAATTGCCAATTAATAGGAAAGCTTGGTCAATCAAATTGTCCAACTACTTTGACCAAAAATGTTTTTATAGCTTGAAACACGGAGGTTATCGAGGCCATGGATCTTCAGTTTGTTTCAGATATGACGGTTAATCTACCTTTGAATTATGCACCATTCTCCATCTCTATCCAAATTTTAACCAAACGTTTCAATCCCGGTCCTAGGTTTCTTTACATTGCTGAAACTTTCAAAGGAATACAACTTTGAGCGAAGTAAAAGTTAGAGGTCAAATCACATCTAGACAAGGCAGTCTGGAAATGTCAATTATTCAGGAATGCTGAACAACACACTTCTACTACTATTTTGCAATATCTGCAACCATTTAAATCTTCCTTTTCATTTGTAAGACACAATCACTCTTCCATGTAATTTATGCTTCTCACTCACTTTGTCTGGGAGTCTGAAGAGCCCCCTTTCCATGTTAGTAAACAGAGCGTGTTAAATTGGCATGCATCTACTACAACCATCCATACTTCCACATGCACGCGTACACACATAATTTTCAGTTAGGATAACGGGGGAAGTAACGTACGTCCTGGATTTTCTACCCCAATGGTTTTTCCCTATTAATTACCTGGATGAAATGAAGTATCTTTATGAATACACGACCAGACCAAGCAGAACTAGAATAGGAAAAAGGAAATAGAGAAAGTCCTCTCTCTGACGAACCTTCTCATCTCCATCCGGTTAGTATTTTCTTCTTCAACTCCCCCGTATAATTATGTAAATTAGGTGCATGGGTATAATATTGTATCAGTTACGCTTTAGATAAAAAATCCAGGAAAGAACTACAGTGTGGTTCGTAACTATTTATTCCACTCACTCCGGTGGTTTCTGAGATAAAAATATTCGTTTAGGAAGGAAGGAATGTAAAATGTATAGAGCTACTCAAATATCCTCTGCTAATTTTGCTACGTAGAGGGTGGAATTCCTGGTCCTGGTAAAGGCTTCTCTCCATTTTCTACTACTAGGGTTACTTCCTCCAGATCAGACAAACTAAGCCTTTACAAAAAAGTGCACGCGTGCCTTTGAAATAGTCAAGATTTTTTAGGCAGTATGTACTTCTCAAAAACCCTAGGTTTTGGCTGTGATAGCCGAAATGTTATGAACCACCCTGTATATTCTATACGAAAGTCGACTCGAATCGTTCTACCCATTACCTACATTGGAAGGACATGATTGAGTGGAATCTAGTCTCTGAGAAGTAAAAGACAGGAGAAAATCTGGTAGCCTGTAAAACATACATACATACACACATGTCTACTCAAGACCCTTTTATGGTAATATAAGAGAAAAAAAGAGAGTGAAAGGAAGCTAAAAGTAAAAGCAGTCAGGAGTCGTCATGGGGATCGATTTCTTATTTCCTCTATTTTATAGTGAGTTCTATCCCTTTTCCACAGTAGGGTGTTCCAGAATTGTTTCGTTTCTCTTTGAGTAGTTAAAATTATTTGTGTCACCGTCACGTCAGTATTTATAATTAATGTGAACAATTTGAACGCATTAATTAGAAAATCTAACAGGACTGTAACATATGTTCTTGTATATGCCAAATAGCAATCAAACAATGAGGGCCATTATCGGGAACGCCCTGTATTACCAACTTTTTCACTCTTCGTGCATTTCACCCAAATACGTAAGACATTTTTATTGAGTATGGAGTGACGATTGTCGATGAGGTTGTTCCAATGTATTTAAAATTAAATTCTATTCCTTCATGGCATCACCAGGAATGAAAAAATGGAAGCGAAGCTCCACAAGTTAAGGTTCACAATTCTGAAGCTATTTTCCAGTAGTTATTTTTAAACTTCTCCACAAACTTTCTACAAGTTATTTGTAATTTCTCAGGTGACGTTTATTGCAAATTCCAAAACATGCTCGAAATGTAAAGAAAATCTTATGTACAGCGTTCAAAATATGTACAGTATCGGACATAATAGAACGTACAACGTGAAAATCATTTTCTACGCCGTATTTCTGGAGATAGAAATTTGAAAATTTACATAGACCTAGGAAAAGTGATTTCCAAATGCAAGGGGTGGTCCATTTTTAGAAATTGGGAAAAAGTCAAAGGTCAAAACTTTTGACCCGAAAAGTACATTTGACCTGATTGAATTGTGCTGCCAGTGAGCGCTATTAAATTTAGTTAAAATGTAATTTTTGAGCCAAGTTTTAACCTGACCTGTTATTTACATTTTGTAATCTCCTCTCTTTAGTAAATCTACAAACTTACAAACGTACACACTCACTAGTTACACTCGAACTCGTAAGCAGTTTAGATATACCTGCCGTCCAATTCTAATGTTGGTTCCAAAAAAGAATTATTTTTGATGCAGAAACGGACAGAAAACAAATTCTGAAGAGAAAGTGACTTTATGAAATTGGACGTATGGGACTTTGCATATATGAAAAACGAATTAATTTTGCTAGACTACTAAACCCAAAACTACCAGCTTTGCAAAAAAAGGATTGAGGTTAATGTACCCGGAGGAATGGAAGAGAGAAAGTATCCATTCTTTGAAAGAAATTATAATTTGCTCCATGGCCTGTTAACTTGTACGCATTGAAAGGAAAACATTGGATAATTTAATAATAATGGAATGCTTTTTCTAGAGATAAGGAAGACAGGAGGTAATTAATTACTTAGCACTGGTCCACTGCACTGCCAGGCATTAAATTATTCAATCAGGTATTTCGTTCAAGTTTGGTGGAACTACTTTTTTGGGTAAAAATTACAAAAATATGCACACACGCAATCCAGTCAAATGTATTGTTTTTGCAGGGAGACTAGCGTGTAAAACAAGCATTTAGAATTTTTAATCAGCACACTTTTGAAATATTTATTGAGTTCAAGTACTACATACGTTTTTGTACGCATAGAACACAAATTTGAAACAGTGGAATTTGATGTTGCAATGGGAATGTATGAAATAAAAGGCATCGGCGTATTTACGTCCCAAGGAATTATCATCTTTCTAAAAACAAAAAATTCTGGATGTAGGTAATTCCGCAGGGTGTAAATCTAAATATGGCCACACAAATTCAGGACGTAATATAATGAATAAAATATTTGAATGCATCATCCACTTCAAAATTCATGGTTCATATTAGCAAAGTAGTGCAGGGTGGATAATATCATTTTACATTATAATGTAGTGTATCGGACATAATAGTACGAACACCCTGAAAATCATTTCCTACACCGCATTTTTAGAGATAGTAATTTGAATATTTACATAGGCCTAGAAAAAGAACCCTCTGGATAAAAAATAGAGAGGTGAAAAAAAAAATTTTTTGGTGACCTACTTGAAAAAGTACTTTTTGGGTCAAAATTGTTGGCCTTTAACCTTTTCCCAATTTCTAAAAATGGATCATCTCATGCCTGTAAAAATCGCTTTTCTAGGCCTATGTAAATTTTCAAATTTCTACCTCTAAAAATGCGGTGTAGAAAATGATTTTCAGGGTGTTCGTACTATTATGTCCGATACTGTAGAATTTACAGATCTATTTAGTGTGCTAATCTGTTGTACCTACGGTATTTATTATATTAGAAGCCCGGATCTCATTTACGGAGAACTTTCACCACTTTCTCCATCAGGATATATGGAGGAAGCTGGAGAAAGAATCGTCTTATATTAGAATACCGAGTTATAATGACGTCCGGCTACTAATAGAATAAATACGTTAGGATAAATAGAAAGGACCTTGAATTTTTTAGTTTAAAATGTCTACCTAGGATGTTGGATTGATCAATATATTTTATATTAAAATATTGAATGGACTTAGAGATTTGTGTAGTGTGGAGTCATTTTCAATGGATTAAGAATTGAATGGTTTCACACTACAATTACAAAAGAATTGAAAAGGCATTCAAAACGGAGCCAGTTCAACGTTCTCAATGAGAAAGATGTGAAGAGCATAAAAAAGTTGAACTTGACACTATGAGAATAATTATATGGGAAAAGCAATGGATCATTCCTAGCTTTTTGATAAAAGTGGAAGAGAGGAATGGAGTGTAGACAGACTTAATTAGTGCTCAGAGGTTTAGGTTGAGACTTCTTTGAGTGATGACGGTTGAGGAGAAAATCAATTCAGGAAGGGGATTGGAAAGTTTTTCTTTTAGGATTTTTGGAGAGGAGGATGATGCGGAAGGGAGCCTTTTAGAACTCGCGAGCTCACAAACTGAACTTTCTCCAGACCAGACTAGACTCCAGGCACAACCACTCAATCCCTTGTCAGAATCTATACATGTATTTACGTAATTCATTTTAACCATCCATTGTTATGTGTTTACTACATCCACTTAGTGTAATCCAGCCCAGGCACGTCAACTTATACATATTACCTTCGTCCTTCTCTAACACAACTCACCCATGCCATGCTCAGTAATTTTCCTTTAATAATCACTCATCGCTCATCTCCACTTCCCAGTTAGCTCCAAAAACTTTCACCTAACTTTTACCTCTGGAGAAAGTTAAGGTTTTCCATTACCCGAATCTCGATCATGAGTTTGGATTAGGAGAAGAAAAGAGGTGCGGGGTTGAACCATGGCATGAGTTTACTCATGTTATTTCATTAGTCTGTTTTTCTTCTCTTTCTATTGCATAATATCGTTTAACATTTCCTTACTTTCACTGTCCAACATTTCTCTAAAGTGTTTGTTGGTGGGCATTTTTGCCGACGATATAAAAAGATGTGGTTGTGTGAAGACATTCCTGAGTTCAGTTTCATGAATGATATAGGAGAATGTGAAAGGAAGGAAGAGGAAGACCATGGAGGTCTCGTCCATAACTTTGTGTGGTGAAGAGAAGAGAAAAGGGAAGGGAAAACGTGCCAAAATAATTTATGGTTGTGAGAACCCACTAGTGTACACCACAGCTGCTTATGAAAGCCCATATCGACCTATGGGTCCTCTTTTCCATCCTGCCAAACATTATATGAGACCATAGTCTTGTCATGCCCTTCCAAAATGTTTGTAACAATCTCCAAGTCCAAAATTGCCCTCCTCTACCCTTACACCGGCAACCGGATCATGTATGTGTGTCATATCCAAATCCAACAACGTATAAAGTAGAGGAGACTTATGATAATAATATATTACGCCAAAAACTATGTGGATTGGCAAAACCTCCCGCGTACAGATGGTAAACTTGATTTCATATGTTCAAACCAACTATGACTACATGTGTTCAACAAGGACAAATCACCGCTCATTCCAACCACTCAATGCAATGTGTCTGTTCTCGGCTTCCATGAACGACAAGGACATCTCAGTCACACACTCCCCTCCGTCCATCTACATGACTACATGTGTCTACAATCTAAAATAATTTCGTCGTCCGTGCGTTATCGTTATGTAAAATTCTGATTTGATTTGATTTCTCCCTCGGATTTTCATACACTGACCGACTAATTACTCCGAAATAGTTCAATAACAATTCGGACGCACAAGGAAGCATCTAATTCAAGGTTAATTTACCATTTGACTGGTCGAACTTTTCTTCAATCCCATACCGGTGGGAGGAATGCGACCCAAACTGGACTACCGGTGAAATAATGTAATTTTCAGTGTGTAGAAAATCATAACTCTGCAGGGAACAAATTGAATTAAGTTTCCATTCGTAAGAGAAAGAAAGAGTTGACACACTGGATGATTACTTAGAATTCTATAAATTTAAGTTGAAAGCTTAGGGGATTCCAACACAAGGACGAGAAGCAAGACGATAAATTTAAGGGAAGTCTTCATTAATAAATGTTGTTAGGACATTTCGGACGATGTATGGTACGCGTGAGTGTGGTGGTGTGTGTGGTTAATCAAGTGATTCATACCTTCTGAACCCAAGCCACGCACTCCGACTAACACACATTCCTTCCTTCGGTTTCAACTTTCGTAGAAACTGGAAGAAAGTTTTGGTTCGTGTGTTGGTGGAGAAAGGAAACAGGTTGGAGTGTGTAGCGGAGCTCGTGGTATGGTTTTTCGGTTATGGTTATGAATTAGAGAGATGGAGAAGGATAACCGCCCGTCGTCGTGGAATACCATAGGTATTTGAAGTTTTTGGTTCGATTTCAATCCATTCTACGTTGAGGAGAAAAGCCAAGTCAAGCCAAGTCATGTGCTATGACTATGCGGGGTGCCTCGTTAAGGTCTACGTGTATGTAATTTGGTAAACAGCTGTTCCCACGTTACGTTACGTTACGTTGCGTAACGTTCCGTTCCACCGTTCTACGTATGGACAAACGAGTCAACTTAAAGGAAAACATAAAACATGTGTGTTACATGAATGCCATACATAAAAGAGACTTTCCACGGAGAAAGTCTGGTTCCTCCGAAACATTTCTCCCTTTTCCCTATCAAATTCCACTTTCATTATAAAAGGGACGTCAAGGTGGGTATTACATACATAGTATGTGGACTACGACTACTATTACTACTACTATTACTACATCCTATACATACATAGTACGTACTACGGACAAGGATGCATAGAGACCAGGAGCTAATGTACTCAGAAGTGCTCGAGATGGAACATATTATAGTCTGTAAGTCCATGGGTAGAGAGAAAATAAAATTGCTAGTGTGGAGCTCCAGGGATAGCCCTGTCTCTGTCTGTGTCTGGTGCCATACCGCTCCATGTACTATCTCAACTCTAACAGCCAGTCCTACATCAGAATTTGGATTAGTTGCCCTATAAAATTTTGAAAGTATGCTCAAAATATAACACCGGCCCTCAGGTTCAAAAGTAGGGCGCAAAAAAGTTGGAGAGTAGTAGTACATAACACACTTTGTGTGCAAAAACTACCACCACTCGATCCACAGTTTTATTTTGGCCAAGGGCAGGATTTGCAAGTGAGAGATAGAAACTAGGAAATCCTATGTAGTGTCTCGGCTCCCAATCCAATCCAAGGGTTAAAATAAAGAGCATGTCTACTCAATCACCTGTCTTTCTAAATTTGTCCACATTAGTTGCACAATAAAACAGTCAGAGTGTCTTTCTACTCACACTCGATATCAAAATAATGAAACCCTTAAAATACGCAAAAAATGACCATTGCATGTGCATGTTTTGAAAATCCGACTCAACCATCTTTTGAGTCCTGTGTTTGTCAATACACCTTATGAAAATATGTACGCCGTTGGAATTCTTTGAATTTGTTATATGTTTTAGTCATAATGATTCTGAATAACATTTGTGATGGTCCTACCCCCAAAAGTCTAACCGTTTGGCCGTTAGAAATACACAGTTGGGCACGTGCGATAACGTAGAGTGAAAGCCAAAGTGAAAGTCAGTGTACGCTATCGCACATGCCCAACGGTGTATTTCTAGCGGCCAAACTGTAACACTTTTGGGGGTAGGACCTTCACAAAAGTTGCTCAGGATGCCAAGGACTGCAACATATAAAAAATCCAACGAATTCCAACGGCGTATATTTCTCCATAAGGAGTATGCGGTATCCTTTCGAAATTTTGTTGGATCAGATCGGTGAAAGTTTATTTTCAGTTAAAATTGAAATATCTCTCTCCGTTGTGAACAGCGTCATGTCGGACTTAGAGTCATGAACGACGTTTCACATGAAATGAAATAGTTAGATGGATCAGAAAATTCATATTTGTAGAAATTTGAGTAACAGGGAGTTACTGTTTCAGTATACATTTCATCATAAGACTGAATGAACAGGAACTGACTGTCCGACGAAGTAGATGGATGGAATGGTAGCGGTTTGGGCGGGTTAGACTGGTGAATAGAGCTGAGGTGGTTCTCCCTCAATGATATCACATTATTCTTCTAATCACCAACTAACACGCACACATTATGCACACACACTCACACAACACCTCAGTCCTTTCAGGCCTTCGTCAAAACAAGGAAAACATTTACGCGGATGTGGATGTGAATGTTGTATAACTCTCCTTGTCAAGGGGGGGAAAGGAGAAAAGGATTTTACAAACCCTCCAATATTACACGCATGTCACAATTCTCAGCAGTGTAAGGAAGAATATCCATGCTTTGTAAATATGTACTCGTACTCGTGTATAGAATTAATTTCATTACTGGCGTGCGAAGAAAGGGAGAATTCATTTCATACTCCATGTCCATGGCCAGGGTGTAAGGTTTGGGTAATCTATAATTACACTCCTTCAATTGACGCTAGTTTAGATTATGACCCGCCGTACTTCCACAATTCCACCTCGTTATTTTTGTTAGGAAAGTGTTGCCCTCGGCTTTGGATACAATAATTATTAGGATTTTTCATTTTGAATTTACTGGTAATTTAATGCCGTCTCGGTACCGTATTTTGATGAGTAATTTCCGTATTAGACCCCTAGTAGTAGAAATATCCAAAGTTACTCTGCTGTGACAAGTTACTTCAAACTGACCCTTCACTTATAGAAAATCCAGTTTTATGTAGCAAAATATGCTCATAGACTGGGTGTCGCCAGATTTTGCCAGCCTTCCAATAAACTTAAGTCTGATTTGCAACCCACGGAGGTAAATATAGCGCGGCGAATGAGTCCAGCCAATAAAGCCAATTAGCACGTACAAAATTGGTAGGCACACAACATTAATAAACGTTTTGATTGAAATACGTCCAGTAAGCCCAGGCTAAAGGTAAAGTACTGGACAATAATTTAGTACATATTATGGTGTATGTAACCACCTAAATAGGAAGAAAACTACAATGCCTCAGAAAGCAATGTCGAGGTCTATAGACACAATTTCAAATATTCACGAGGAGCACGTTGTTAGAGAAAAGGAACAGTAAATGAATCCAAATACGTAGAATGCGCTCAAGTCTAGTTTATTCAGCTTTCATCATTTCCAATGCTCCCAATTATCCACATGCAACACTTTCACAGACACCAGGATTCAGAGTGTAACACTGTAACAAACCATGACGTTTGTAGTGGAAATTATTTGAATCCAACCCAGATTACACCTCCAAATCGACTTTCTAGAAGTTTTGTCTGAAACATTTGGATTCAGGAGCAGATTTTTTTACTTTCACCTTTCTCCAGCATTGTATTGTTCTTGTAGAATGCGTAAGAAAAGTCCAAAATGTTGAAGAAAGGAGAAATGGAGGAATCTGAGGTGAAGGAAAGAAAAGTTCACAGACAAAGCATGGACATTGTGAAAGGTTCTATTTTCACATTTGGTCAATTTCTTACATTACTCCTTGCCCATTTTCCCATCCATGTACATGATATTCTGAAATTCTGAATACGAGGAAAGGGAGCATTGCATGCTGCACGACATCATGGAATGGAATACCGGAGCTCTCATAGTGTGGCGCAACACCCAAGCCTAAACTTAACTTAGTCAAGTTTTTGTTTCAAATGTATTGTAAGGATATAGAGTGCCTTAAGAACCTTAGCTCTATGCTACATAAGACATACACATAGAGTAACCCTATTAAAATCCGTTGCAAGAAAATGGCTCAATTTTTTCCATTTTGCGTGCTTTCGTTCACCTCTTCCTTTTTTCCGAAGAATATTGGAAGAATTACTCGGTGGAGTGAAGTGAAGAAATGGGGAATACCTGTGGCATGTGGAGGACGACGTACTTCTGATGCTGCTGTCCGATCTCATCATTAACAAAAATGCTTTGAGGCGAAATGACATGAAGGAAGAAAAACGAAGGGAGAATGTTGATCCATAATATGAGGGATTGTTCAGTTTCTTATGTATTGTATGTACGGGTCCTTGTAGGGATATATCATTTGTACTAATAGGAAACCCTAATGGAGTAAAGATGAGATTTGAGAGAGATAGAGTCACGCCTGCCAGGGTTGTATGAGACGATTCTCTATTACTCTGTATTACTCTGTGGAGGTCTAAAGAGAAGTTCATATAATCATATAATGCGTGAGAAGAGGACATGAATCCTATCTTCCATCTCTCACACAATATATACGGAAGGCATGGAGACTTTCCGTGCCTTGAGGACTAGGACAGGGAAAGCTTTATTCTTGGAACAGAATCTACGACGTATTCAATTCAAAGACTCCATCCGCCATACGTATTGGTCTTTTATTGTAAAAGTTCCATATATTTTCTTTGACTCACTTTCTCAAACACAATACAAGGCCATGGAGGATGAGAGAACGGATTGAAAATGAATTTTCCGAAAGGCTAACCCATGCTGAGATTTCTCTTTCGTCGGGGAGCACAGACGAAACTCCAAGAATCAACTGAATTTACTACATAGGTTTTTTGACAAGGTTACGTTCAGTAATGGAATACAATTTTCCTGAGAAGGAGAACGTGGAAATATGGCTAGTCTATCATTGAACCTTAATTAATGTGATTTCTGAGATACGTAACATCATTTTCTCCCAATACTTAATTTGTAGCAATTAACCACATAAATTCACTTAAATATTTATAGCTGAGAACCGAGAATTCCTGATTTCTCCAGCTTTCTCCAAATTTGAATCTTAAAATTTTGCATAAACTCGGTGAAGACGATTATTAATTTCACATATCGATTTTTGAATAATTTTTTGTCATACATTTTTTGGCCGGAAATATTAAATTCTCGGCCCCGATTGATTACTTGCTTTTAAAAGCAAATGAAAATTGCCTAGAAATGAGCCTATCAATTTCGATTCCAGTACTGATTGACAATCTACAAGAAAAATTGTACCTTCACGTTAGATTAATTGACCAGATTATCTATATAGGGTGGTGCATAAGGTGTTACCCAATATTCATAATTACATAAGGGTTGTCGAAAAAGTGGCATATTAATTTTATAGACGATTTCAGGTAGAATTAACAGCACTGATATCCCATTAAATTCTCTACATTATGTATTTCTCAATTTGTCTTGGGAAGTCCAGAGGCGGGATAAAATATTGGGAGCCACCTTGTATTAAAAGCCATGATGGAAGGAAGTAAACCTCCGTAGGAAGGAAAGAAAGAATATGGAGGGATGAAGTGGGGAAAAGACTAATGAGAATGAATGTTGCGTGATGATTGAGCGATCAACGGTGTTAAAAACCCTTCGCGTTCTCAAGTAATGAATATAGATTATCTCAGTTGGGGCTCATCTTGTTCGTGTAGCACACACAAAAAAAAAGAGAGCGGAAGGATTTTTTTTTGACTGACTGGTACTGGTGGGACTTTCTCTTGACTACTTTCTCCTCCGCATCTGCATCTGCATCTATTTCCCACATTCTCAGTGTTAGACCCACTAAACCAATGGAGTTTCCTTACTTGAGTAGCGTAGGGAAAGATTGGTCGTAGAATTTTCACTTCCAATCACTAGACATAGCATATGGGAATTCAAACGGTATTCAACTCTATGAGCTCATAAAACCGACTTCCCATGCATTCATTTTTTTGTGTTAAAGAAAAAAAGAAAGAAGTCGGTTGGGTCATGTACCCGTGTTCAACTTTCCCCACGTGCCTTTAGTTACACTCAACTAACTGAATCATTTGCCATTATCCATACATTTCCTCCATAAGAAACATGGAATGAACCAATTCAACATGCACTACTACAATACACACAATGACCAATCCCTAGTAACTAAATCCGCACTTTTTTGGGCGTATCCTGACTAGACTTTCTCTTGGACTAGTCCAGGCATGAGTGCTAAGCCTATGTTAAGCCTAGGAAAGCAACCAAGCCAATGCCAAGCTTCAGCTTAGCCTCGTCTCAACTCCCTTATGAAACATTAGGCTAAAAACTCATCGATTTTAATCTCGTCTGCTTCTCTTCTTCCACGAACAACCGACCCCGGGACGACGTTCTTTTTTTTTTATTATTATTCAAATTCAAATTAACACACTTTTACTTTCCCTTACGCTCCAATGTGCAAAGCTTTAGATGTTCTACATGCTCTAACATGGAAAGGATGTCAGGTGTACAGAAGTGGTTTGGGCAGAAGATAACTCATAAAATTTATAAAAAAGTTACTAGACTACGGTACGAACATAATTTCAAATTTTTAAATTTTTTGCACTTCTTTTTTACGAATTTTGGATATGTACACTTAATGCAATAGCCATCACTATATTTGATCCGTAACTCTCCGAAGATAAAACATCATCACATATTTTTGGCGTTAACTTTTACTTCTGGTTGGAATGAAACTGAAATTATAGCGGGAACCTATCTATTTAGGGCAGCCATCACAACTTATCCCGCCCACAGATCGAACCGACACAATGAGTTTTCTGTACAACTATAATACAAGTAGGGAATTTTGAATAGTGAATATCTATTCAAAATTCCCTAAATACAAGGTGTTCCTAAATGATGTCTCCGACTTCATTTTGTTGTAACTTTTGAACAACTGATTCGAATTAAATGAGGCTAGGCGCAAATTGAAGCTGACGAATGAGATTAATTAATAAAATTTACTGCTAATGCTAAGGCTAAGGGTGTCCACCAGGTACACCAAAACACTTTGGTCAATTTTTTAACATTGGCCCTTACGGATGCAGAAAAGGCGTAATTTCATGTTCGGGCTGACAATCCTTGCTGAATTCAACAAATTATGTAAAAATTGGCTGACCAAGACAAATTTTAGCCAAGAATTTTATAATTTTCTTATCTTCTTTTCTGACTTTCTAATTCGTCAGCTTCAATTTACGCCTACCCTCATTGAATTCAAAACAGTTTATCAAAAATTACAGAAAAATGAAGTTGGAGACACCATTTAGGGACATCCTGTACATTGGGCTGATTTCTTGGCCTTTAAGTTTGTGAGCTCATGTTTTTACACCCCATAGTCATCCCTCTTAGTTTGTTCCGTTTTATTCAATATTCCTAATGTTCATTCATCTAATTAGTCGGTGGATTGGTCCATGTTTTGATGGATGAATGGCTGAATTGAGTTAAGGGGCAAGACGGAGACAAGCATGCATGTTCGAATATCCTTAACTCAATTTGAACCGTAATAACCAAATTGAACGAACGAACGAACGAACGAACGGAGGGGTGGTTTGGGAGAGAAAAAGTGTTCATGAACTAAGTTTGAAATTGCTGAAGAACACGTTATGGGCCACCATCTCATTTGCAATCATTTAATTACCACATCCAAACAATTTGAAATATCACAGTTTAATAATGAGGGATCTGGGAAAATTGATGGTAGCATGCATTGGATTCCATGGGCCTTCTCTCTTCGCCCAACCCCTTTACTTTCAGTAGAATTGGAATTGTATTTTATACTCATGAATTAACCTGATGAGGTTGGACACGTTCGACTTGGCCTAAGCGTCAAAATTAAATTAACTTTACCTATGCATGTTAAGTGCGTAATAAACGTGCGTATGTATAGTGCGTAGACGTACAATCTGATTTTAAAAGCAGTATGTTTGGCTAATAGGGCATACCGTCTCATCATTTTGTCCATGGAAAACCATGGCTGCCAAATTGCCAAATTCCCTGAAGGTTTTTGTCCTACACGAGTGTCTCACCATTAACACTCTGCGTGAAGGCTTAGTGCTGACTGCCAAGGGAATCCTCATAAATCATTGGAGTGTGTTAACTTTCAATTGTAAAAGTCCTTTATAGTCTATGTACTCTGACGTCCAGTTCTATGACCAATTTAATTAATAGTACTAACGTCGACTTACCCAACGACAAATTGAAACACTTTTTCAGTGGTTTTCTCTTCCAATGAATGAATGTCAGGTTTTCATTACATAACATTCAGTTTGTACAAGGTGGTCAATGATACTTTCACGACTTTGACTGGCGGCACCTCAAATGGAATTTAGAGGGTATTGATTGAAAAAATTATCGTGTCTATTCATAAGTGCAATCACAAGTACGTCACTGTTCTTAATAATAGTCTCACATAATGGACGCTTGTGAAAATACTTGCGGAAACAAATCACAACAATAAACAAACAACTAGACAAAAATGAGACAAATCATTTTACTGGTTTCCGTGGATTATATGAACAATTGAGACTGGACAACAGGCAAATATTGACATAATTTCTGACAGCTTTCTGATTCATTCTTCTCCAACTTTCTGGAGTAATTTCTGGATTCCACGAAAGTTGTATTTTCGTCATAGTTTGGTTGTAAGGAAATTACCAGGTAGAGACTTTTTCTACGAGCGATACGTTTCCATTGGAATGTTTGTTGTACAATGCTTCCGAATAGGATTGGTTCACCAGAAAGAGATTCATTCCAGTATATATGTGACCCCAAGAAATGTTAAGATTGAAGATAGATGTCTGAAGTTAACAATTTTGAAATTATGTGAATAAATTGTGTTGCTAGAATTTTACACGAGGAGTCCGAATATGTAAAGTTTAGCTTGTCGGACTCTCTTGAGAGAAGTAAGTTACGTAAGATTGCATCGTGGTTAACTTTTTTGAAGAGGTGTTCTGGTTCTACTCGGACATGTATTTCTAACCCCAAGCGTTTCAAAGAAACCAAATGGGACACTCTACGGATGGTAGATTGGACACATGAAACGTGAAGTTTGTGAGTTGTTGGAAAAGCTGGACTTTGTGTGGTTATGACAGTCAGTGGGTGATTTGATGGTAAATCGGGGTTGAGAGTGTAAATAGAAGAGAGAATGGATGGAAGAAGGTTTTTGGAGGAAATTAGAGTGGAGTTCTGGTTTATGTTTTGTGGACGAATAAATGAGAATGGATTTTGAATGAGGGAACTAAAGGAAAAGTAAAAGGAAAGCAAATTCTAGAATGACATGTATGGAGACTAAATAGATGTAACGTATGTATAGAATATAATCTCCGGACTACTCTACCCGTTAATGCCCGGACTCACAGTTCACGGACTGGCAGTGGCATGACATAGCCACCCAGTCCTAATTCAAATAATTATTGATTATAATCCCAGAGTGTGAAAATACTAAGTGACTGACTCCATTCGTCCATTATATACATATACATATACATATGTAGCCGTAGTATCCATTCAATAATGAACAGTCCCTTCGATTTGGACAAACTCTTTAATCTGTTTTCACAGAGTTTCACTATTGAATCAGTCCTGTTTTCTATAACATGACATCCCTACATTCAAACTATGAATAGAGAATTGTTCATTTTGGAGAGTTTCTAGGGCTTGACAACCCAGTGTCATTTCTGCTTTTAAATTAGGACAAGAGAAGGATGCTCTACATGTCATTTAGTGTAGTGCAGGATTTTGCAAAACGAGGGGGCACAAACCATATGGGTAAATGTACGCGGTTGGAAATCGATCCTCTTTTATGTTGTCTGCAGTGTCATCCTGAACAACTTTTGTGAAGACTTTACCCCCAAAAGTCTAACCGTTTCGCCGCTAATAATACACTGGTTAGCATGTCCTACGCCGTACGGCGACTTTCACTTTTGTTTTCACTCGCTTTCACTTTCCTTGCTAACCATTGTATTTTTAGCGGCCAAACGGTTAGACTTTTGGAGGTAGGACCTTCACAAAAGTTATTCAGGATGACATTGACGACAACATATAAAAAGTGGAGCGATTTCCAACGGCATACATTTTCCTATACGGTTTGTTCCACATCCTTTCGCTTCCTTTTGCAATCTTTATATTACGACCGTACAACTAGGAAAACCTTCCCTTGACCGATCCAAAAGCAAACCAAATCTCTACGAAATGTGATACTCGCCTATGGCGTACTGTGAATGTCAATTAATGTGTGTATTTTTATATTTATAAACAAATCCACACATGACAGCATAGAACAAAGCCCCCATGTTCAATTTGTAAGAGTTGACAAGTACGGATAATTGAGGTTAAGATATGAGTTTACAGTCAGTAAATTTCGCGGACCGGAAACTCCAAAAATTTGCTATGCAGAAATGGGAGTGCATGTAATGTACCACTTTTGTTTATGGACATTAGAAGGAGGCAAACCATTGGTTCTACTTGATTTTGTTTCATAATACCAAAGGTTAATTTGAAACGGAAGGTCGATTGGATGGATGATTGTTGCTCGGTTCCCTTCCTTCCCTATGGGGCTCGTAATATAAAGGAGAAAGCGTAAAAAATTTTGCGGTTTGTGTAGTAGGATTCCAACTGCTACTTTTACCCCTGTTTTTTCCTTGTATTTCCCTCGCGTTAGCTTTGATCACTCTACCAGGTAATCTTTCACACGACTTCCTTTGAAGGTAAAAAAATACATAAAATACGATATACCTCACATAGACACAAAGAATAACGTAGAAGCAAAAAAAAACCTCAAAAGAGCTCCGCACAAATGCACAAGTAAAGCTGAGATTGAGGCTCAACTGCTCGTACTACATTCTACTCCTACATACAATGTCAGCATAAGGTACGTACAGACGCGGTTCTACGAATATTTATTCAATACCAGGAGCACTAGTATTGAACATTTTTGAAGTGAAGCGTCATAGTCCTTGATAATGTCTAGGATACGATACTTAAGCTGGTTTTCTCTGTCTTGGTTTCTTCCTACTACTATGGGTATTGTCTCTAGGCCAAATTTGAAGCAAACCACTAATTTACTTACGAAATTCGTTTGAAATATATTGATTGACCATTTTTAAAAGGGTAATGTCAATTTATTTGAAGTGATGTCGGGCGCTTGTGTTCTGCTCTTCAAGAATTGCGTGATAGAATTCACAGAATGTTGTACATATATTTTTTTAGGAAAATATGATGATACAGAGGGTCCGCCAAGATATTCTGGGCAGTTTTAAAACTTGCGTTATGTATTGCAATATGGTAATGAGAAAGTACCATTTATTTTGGAATTCTTGACAACCTTAGTTGACATTATTTTTGTTAGGTGGGCCTGGCCGATTCGGCCCACTCCCGGACTAGAACTGTACATAGACGGACCAGTATAAAAGTTCCCTAGGTTCTCATGATGGAGAAAGTGAGATGTGTATCAGAGGGAACAGGCGACGATCCGAGTCATATTCTCCCCCTCTACTACTCCTATAAACTTGAGTACAAAACTACAAACGGCTCTCCTTATGGTTATGACAATTTCACTTTAAATTGAAAGGGTTTAGGCCACAGCCGTCTAGTCACTGTAACTGTAGCTAGGAGGAGAACACTTCTACTACGAGGTAAATCTATTCGAGTGTTTAAATTTAAACAGAGAGAAAAGTTATGAGGCTACATTGTACAGGAGCACGTCAAAACCAGGTTCTCCCGACGACCTCCTTTTATTCTGATTAAGAGCCTTCACGCCGCCAGCAAAACTTCTCATATTCCAGACAACACCAATCTAAGTCTAATAACGTGGAAGCGTCGCCTTCCACCCATCGCTCACCAAAAGAAATGCGTTAGACAAAATTGGACGGACTGGGAAACCAATTTTCATAGAAAATCAGATCAGAATCGGGTATTTCAAGTGTATTAGTCACAAATACGAAAATCTCGTCCGCAAATAAAATTGTTTTCTCCTTTCTTATCAGTAGCTATCGATTACCACCTCTGTTCAAGTTTCATTAGAATACACATGTAAGGCTACGATTATAATACTTCTAAAACCTTAGACCTGGAGATATAATTTCAGGCCATGTTTAGTGATAGTTTTGACTCAGTGGTTTTTGTCGTATTTATGAGGAGTACAGAAATAAAGCTTACTTCAATGTCAACCTGAGAGCCTGACTGTGGTGACTGGAAAAGAGCCGGCTTAAAAATTACAATGTTTGACCTTTCTAGGTCAAGGTGAAATTGAGGAGAAGTTCAGGGAATAATAAAAAAATAGGACAAGTTTGACTTGACATTCCTTCCCGCGCCCGTGGAAAGTTGAGTCAAACTTGCCCCATTTTTTTAGATTTTCCTGAACTTTTCCTCAATTTCACCTTGACCTAAAAAGGTCAAACATTGGAATTTTCGAGTCGACTCTTTTCCAGTCACCAGTCTCCGGTTGACATTGAGGTAAGGTTTATATCTGTACTCCTCGTAAGTGCGACAAAAACCGCTGCGTCAAAGTTATCACTTAACATGGAGTGAAATCGTATCTCCAAGTCTAAGGTCCTTGGAATAATTTCTGAGTCAATAAGATATAGTCTGCTTGTAAAATTGAAAAAATATTTGTGACAACTGTGTGATATGATATAAATTAAACCAGATTTCCCTTCGGCTAAAATTTTCCTACACTCAGGGATTTAATTGAATTATCTGCAAGGCCAGGGTTGAAAAATTTATTTAGCCATATTTAATTAACTGAAGGTGAGTTGTGTCGTATAAGCCAAGGCGCTCAACCTTAATTTGTCTCATTAAAGTTTAGTGGTAATCTGACGTTTTAAGAGCAAGGTCGGAGTGAAAACTCTCAGAAACGACTTTCACCTTCACCTTGCCCTTCTATATCTTTGTCATCCACTTTTCTTATGCATGAATTATGAATACAATTACCAACACCTCCAAGGTAGACAACAGTGTCTTAGAATTGACCTTGAAAGTGGGTGAAAGGTATGAATCCACTTTATTCTGCTCTATTTCTCCAAAATTGAATAGGAAGACAAATGTAGGGGTAAATAAGTGGGAGTTCGGTAAATGAAATACATATAAAGTGGAATGAGTTTATGTCTCATGCTTTCGCTCAGAGTGAAAGTCTTGGCTATTTTCCTTGACTTGGGTAAGAATTTTTTTCTTCTTCGGTTATGCATGAAAGAAAAGGTTTGAGGAAGAAAAAAAAAGGCAGCTAGCCCATCAATGTATATGATGGTTTCTCTTTAGGAGGTTGAAATAAAAACCAAGAGTTAAAGTGATGTAGTCTTGAATTTCAAGTTGAAGCGTAAGTCTCAAAGGCCTATCTCCCTATCCTCCTAACTCTCACTCTCTTCCCTGTCGACTTCTTAGAGCTCTTAGTTTTTTATGAGGGGCACTTTTTAGCCCAAAGAAAGCTTGAAATGACTCTTTCTGCATCATTTCCACAGTGACTGGCTATCATTAAGGGAAAATTGGTTCGCCAAAGCATTTTCTTAACATGACTTCACCCACCCAACCAGTCTTCCATTCCAAATAGGGAAAAGTAGTATGGAGAAAGTAGATAATTTTTTTTCTTCTCTACCTTTACCTTTTTTTTAAAACCAACACCCCATGTAGGTGTCTGCATAATATTATCTTGGTTGGCCGTGCCACTCCTAGGACATACTCTCCATCCCTATATTCATAAACAGCGGGAGAAAAAGAAATGGGTCTTCATGGGACTCAAGACGTTTTACTCGACTCCTCAAATTGTTTCTCGTCTTTTCCCATTCATCATAATACATAAAACTTTATTAAAAACTCGTCTATGTTCCTGACATTTTTTTTCAACCCTGAGGGATCAAAACTTCTCTACCATTTTCCTCTCGGATATGCCTTTCCCACTTTGACACGACGAACTTATTTTTAAATCACTTCACGACTGGACTATCACGTATATAACGAGTAAGGCGATTCTGAATCTGCTTAACAGGGTTGAGGGCTTTCTCCACCGTAGAAATAGACGAGAAGCCATCATTTGAGAAAGAATGTGTGGTATCTTACATAGTTATGTAATTGCACAACTTAGGATGGATAACAAGTTTAGAGTACATATAACCCCATGTGTTTTATTATGTCTTGTTTTTTTTGTGTGGGTGACCCTTACCGCTTAGCTATGGTGCGGGACCAAGCCGATGACCAGAAATGGATTTTTATTAAAGTGGAACATCTTTTTCAAAATCTTATTCTTGTAAACTTGAAAATGTTTGAGGTTGACGTGAACACTAGGCGTGGAGTGAGTAATAGGATTTCACTCTTTCATCATTTTTACCATTTCACCGTCGCTTCCTCATCCCGCGCGCTTTTTTTTCTTTTCCGTTTTCCGCTCTTTCTCCGTTTCCTTTCCCTTCGCAGAGACAAAATGCAGAGAGAGGGAAGGGAGAGAAATGTACTTTACTTTATTGTATTATTGAATGTCCTAACAAGATCTAGGAGCATCCTCCCACGTTTTACTCACTTACCGGAGCTCCTACTTACTACTCACTTTTTGAATCTACAAAAGTATTAGTTTTGAATTATTATTAAACTCAAGAGAGCACTCAGTTGACTTTTCCAAATAGTTTGAGGAAAGTAAGTACAAATAGACTCATGACCCGGACGGACCCACTGGAAATCAAAGTAAACATCCACTATGCTACATGAGTTCATATAATATCTATGTATACGTGTGTGTAACAAGGAAAACATTTTCGACGTAAAAGTTAGATCGACTCAAAGCCACACCACAAGGTTTAAAGTGTCTAGGCGTCAATATGACAGGTATGGTTCATATACAAATGCTACAAATTTTTGAAGTATTCCAACCATGCCTTTCCGGAAGCACTATGCTGCAACCTAAGGAAAACTGCCAATGTTAGTATTGATTACCATATTTATTGTATTAGTAACGAGCCTGTAATAAGCCCGGTGCTTTCTCCGTATGTTGAACCGGATATCAAAAGTTAGCTGCCAACAATGTCCGGAAGAGCCAAGGACCCCCATGATGGAGAAAGTGGTGAAAGCATTCGAACTCTGAACCTCCTTAAATGAATAGGAGTTCGGACTTCTAATAGAATAAATACGGTAATCTGGAAATAATGGTACCTTCATTAATCGTGACACTCAAGATGACTAAACATGAACGTCTGTTTTAGCCTGACCTGA
Organism: Protaphorura quadriocellata; assembly: GCA_034698945.1. NCBI lineage: Eukaryota > Metazoa > Arthropoda > Collembola > Poduromorpha > Onychiuridae > Protaphorura > Protaphorura quadriocellata. The sequence continues at coordinate 15,458 of JAQGCA010000049.1, read as the reverse complement.
TTTTTTCATGACATTTGGTTTCCTTGTAAAATGTTACATGTTTGGGCAACTCAATGTTTACAGCCCAACCTAACTTTCCCTCTAGTTGTTGAAAGGCAATAAAATTCTTAACGTCCCGTTCAAACCCGACTTAGTCCATGCAACCAGCCATTATCTATTTTGTGTCCTGCTGAGTAGTATTTATGCCTGGGTGCTCAAGCAAGACCACGACTTATAGATATACGCAACGCACCCATAGCCTTAGCATTTCCTTGCCCTTGCTTCTTCTTTTTTACAAATAAAATATGTACAAACGCACAAAGATTTTCTGTGTAGTGTAAGAGGAAAATAGTGGCCATCAGATTTGGGCATTCAGAGAGTTGGGCGTTTGGTTTGGGGAAGAAAAGCTTTCAAGGAAAAAGAAAGAAAGCGAATGCGGTTGAAACGTGAAAATGCTCATGACTCGAGTGAGGCAAAAAAAATGCAAACGTAGTTTATTCACACAAAAATTGTGAGAGTATTTTTCTTCTCTTCTCTTCTCGTTCGCCGCCACTCGCCTCGTGTACTATTTTTTTTTATCTCCGCGTTTTGTTTTCCCCGGTGAGTTGATGTGCGGTCTCATAAAAATTACATGCGTCCTATCTAATTCGAACGAGGAGAATCGAAACATACCTACTTACCCACCTTATACTCCAGACTTCTTTTCTTTAAAAAAAAGAAAGTAGGCAGGAGAAAGTCACATTCTCCGTATGCGTCTAGCATAGTTTGTATGCCTCTGAAGATTGCCTTCTCTTTCTCCTTTCCTCCACTTATCTATTTTATTTTCCTTGTCTAGAGCATAAGTAAACACATTAAATATCTAAAGAGTTTTTGTTTCATGTGCTTACACAGCACAGTCCCGAATGTTTACCCCCAACCCAACCCAAGCGCCCGGTCAATCTTTTGGTGCCTTGGGCCTTTAAAGTGGAACAAGCTATTACCCTAGAAATTGAGGTTAATTTAAGGTTGTATGCATGGAATAAATAAAAACCAAGGAACGAACAAAACTGGAGCCTCTAGACACAGTTGGGTGTGTACACCCACGCACAAACTACGTACACTGATGAGCAAGAAAAAGTTTGTTCTCTAAAATTTTTATAAGATGCAGTAAATGCAATATCTTTCTTAGTACAACCTCGGATCCTCATTTTAGGCTAGTAGGATATAAGTCAACTATCTCTACTGCTACACTTATAAATTTTTGTCCTATTTCCAATACTAAATATGATTTAAAAATATTTTGTAACAGGTATATGGCGCAATATTCCACGAATCTGATTGTCTAGGTTCCTTGAAAAAGGTGTTGAGAATTTTAGTTGGACTATTGTTTTTTTTTGCGGGTGTGTGTGAAGTACAAGATGTAATGAATTGGATTAAAGTTTGATTATACAACAAGAGGATTTGATATATTGGAAGGATTAGAGATGTTGATAAAAGTTTGGTTGCGTTTAAGTTAGAAGTGTAGTGTTGTCGCCATGAGGGTTTAAGTCGGTTAGTTTGGATATTTCATTCCTTCAGTGTGGGTTTAGGATAGGGTCAATTGAGAAGAGTGAGTAAACGAGTTGAGTGGCTCTGAGGTTTTGGAAACTAAATGAATTGTTTGACTGGGAAGAGGATGGGATGGGATGGTTGGCTCTGGGTCTGGTTCTGGAGGAAGACATAAGAGTGAAAGGAGAAAGTTGGAGAAAAGTTTCACTCTTGTGTGAGTTGAGTTTGAGTCCGATGAAATGGAATGAAGCGAGAGAACGGAACGGTGTGGTTTCAATAATATTTTATGTGACTCAAGGGCTTCATTGGGTAATGAAATCGGGTCCCTTCTGGGCATTAAATCTAATCATTTAATGTTGTCTTGACACACACTTACATTCATTTTATACGGACCCCACATATGTGCACCGCCGAGATACCAGACCACTGCTGTCCAGTGTCTTTCCACTCCACAACCCAGATTTTCAAGACCTTACCCGTGTTGCGCTCACTACTAAAGTTGAAGTAAAGCTAAAGTAATTGTTTTGCATTTAATTCAAAATGTTCTATCAACTTTATTAATTATTTATCTATAGATTGACTTTTTTATTTTTTATTTTAGTAACCATGACAACGATTTAGAGAAAATGGTCAGAAATGATTTTCAAGCGTCCAAACATATTCTTTGGTATTCCGTAAATATCATTTTGCCGTACGAACTACGCAGTTAGTTCAGCACTCGATTATATATAAGTGGGGATATTAGAAACGTTTACCTTGCCCGTTGCGACTCCTAATATGGGGCAGGAAGTAGGAAGTTTCTGTCGGAGTATAAACAAAATCAGGGCATAAAACATGACAAGTTATGCTCTTACAGCAAATATTCACACACATTGTATGGACGGAGCACTTTAGAAATGTATGTTGAGTTTTACTGAACTGGTTCGAAATTTAGCTTTTTGAGCAGCATGGTGAACGAGTTCCAGTTGCCTTCCGTTCAGAAATGACTCACTAATTAATCGTACATCACAATTAACTTAATCCGGAAGAAGAACCGAGGTCATGTAAAACTACATTAGAATCAAATTCCTGAAATCTTTCAAATACTCGGGCAAAATGGCAAAACTAACCCATTATCTACGAAAAGTACACCACGAGGTCTGACCGTAACCTTTGCTTACTGGCAAATGTCAAAAGTAAGTAATAGTTGACTATGTGCTAGCCTGCCCATGACATTCAAATTTTCTCCAACATTCTGTAATATTTCAGAAAAAGTTACATAAATAATTCACGACACAGTTTCTAACCTGTGTGGTATACGTTCGTCTTTGAGATTGATTATTAATAATTAATCTCTTAGTCGGAGTAGGTATGTAGGGTAGTAAGTCAGCGTGGTTAGCTCGTAGTTTCGAGCAATCAACGTTATGATTCCCAAATTCTTGTCAGACCTGACTGAATTGCAGTGCAGTGGTACGGTAAGTTTTTTGTAGTAATACGTTTAAATTTTATATGCAAACATACATATTAGAGGAGTACGTTTAGTATCTCGTAGTTGTTTGAGAAGATAGTGGCGTATGTGTAATGATTGGATACTGAGGGTGGGTGTTGGTTTCTCCAGTCCAAGGAATCTCTCCACATTCTCCTATTGTACTCATGTGGGCCTTTTTCCATTTCATATCTCTCTGGGTGCCTCTTATCGATTCTACAAAGGGAAACATACATACTTTCCACTCCACGTTTACCCCCAGTCCATAAGCATGCAAACAGAAACATGCCAATGTAGTACAGGGTGGGCCATAAAATGCTGAGTGATCTTAACGCTAAAATACACTTTTATATCTTTCATCAAACTTGATTTTGTTATTGAATTCCTGCTTTTTCAAGGAAAGTGATATTTTGAGGAAAACTCGACTTGCTCAAAAACAGTGGATTTTTCAGGTGAATTTGCTGGTGACGAGCGCATTTTGTAATTTTGAAGTCTTCACGGCTGTTCAGGAAGAAGATCGAAGAAGCGGCTGCTAAAACGTTGAAAATATTTGGGTCTGAGATCCAATTTGAGTTGATTTTTTCCAAAGATGCAAATTGTAGCTATTGTGGTTTCTGAGCTACATATTAGTCACCCTGTACTTACCGATGAAAGTGAGTCCTAGGTAGAAAGAAAAGAAAAGATGTTTTAGTTCCGAAACTCCGTGATTTTCTTTCCTTGGTTGGTTTAGTGATGGGGAGAAATGCAGAAGAAAAAGTATGTTTTTCTCCCCCACCATGTATACGTAGTGGTAGTACATAGTTCGTCTCGTTATTCTAAAAGCGACTTTCGCTCTGGGAAATTGATAGTCAAATGGAAGAGAAAAGAACTTGTATGAGTTGGAGTGGAGTAGTCTCTTGAGTCCTCAAAGTACACATATTACTCTTCTTTTCATATGTATCTAAACGTTTAACCACGCCACACGGCTAAGAAGACCAAAAACTGACTCAGCCTGGGTCAAACGTCAAACTCCAATCTTAGTTTTATCTTAATGTGCATCTCCTTCTCATGTCCCTTCTCTTACGATTATTCTCCTTTCTTCTTCATGTCCTACCCCTTTTTGATTATTCACATATTATCATACTACTTGTACCTAATGTACATAACCAGACACAGTTTATTAGACCATAAAACGTTAACCTCAAATGCCTTCTCCCCCTCTTAGTTCTCACAGTCTGGGAATAAGACAACAAAAACAGAATGGGACCATGTAGTAATACAATCCAATGAACATGTCACTCACAAGGGAGAGTCATCACATGCCTCACACAATTTTCTTAATTGAATACATTGGCATCTCCTGAGTGGGTTTCTGTCAAAATTCGTCAAGTACTTTTCGTTTCGCCAGTCTCCGAATATTTGGTCAAAACAGTTCCTGAGGTTGCCGAAAAATGATGAGATAAAAGCCACGCAAAATTTTTCATGTTTCATTTTGGGTCAATATTGAAAGGTACCTATTATATGCATTACATAAAATTTTGAAATTCAAAATTCAAGATTTTAATTTTCCTACATTACTTTGAATTCTGTAATGTATCAAATGGGCACCTTTCAACATTAAAGAGAAATGATAAACTTGGCATGTATTTTATTCCATACGTCTTCGACTTTCGGGATGGGCACGTCAGAAACTTTTTTAATCCATTTTTTGGAGATGCGCGAGAAGGAAAGTACTACATTTGTGCAGACGAATTTTGACAGTAACTCAGCCAGGAGATGCCAATGCATTAAGAGAATTGGGTGTCGGGTCAATGTCTAGGCATGTGATGATCTTTCCTTGTCAGTCAGACGTTTTGGGCTTTTACATTTTACACGTCAAGTTATATGTTGACGACTACAAGTCCGTACTACGAAGCAATCTTTTCTATTTTCTATGAAACTGGGATCAGGATTAGTCATTTCAAGTGTCGAGATTAGAAATATGATGGTTTCGAGTGCCGGCAGAATTATTTTATGATTCCGCATCGGTATAACTTTATGCGCGTCTCTGAGTAGGATCGGAACACCTCATGAAAAAAAATATATGGCTACAACTCGGCCAAAGCACTTAATGTGAGTCTTGTGGTCAAATCTTTGATTCCATGTCAATTTTGCTCGTTTATCTTTTAACCAACTAGAATTGATATACCGAGTAATCAACAAAAAAATATAATTTTAGATTGACTAACTGAAATAGTATAAAATTGAGCAGATTCAAAACTCTTTATAAGTTTCAAATTAATATTTGCTTGAAATTTTGTTTAAACGATGAATTGGGTAAGTATAAACTTTGGACATCATCTCTTGGTCCCTGTAATTGAATTAGAGGTTAGAAAGCGTGGGTCTGAGTGACTAGCATATGTTTTCAATTGAAGTACGGAATGCCTACGCACTTCCTTGTCACGTGCGGTTGTTAATGGGGCGAGTGTCGTTGGTTCCGTTCCGTCTAAAGAAGAGAAAGCAGAAGCATGTTTGTACATAAATTATCCGTACTAGTTCCTTCATTTCAATTTTCAACGTTGACATCAGAACCCGCCGTGGAAATTTACCAAGGAAGCCATCCTTGTGGTTTCCTTTCCTACTACTTACTACGGGCCACGATTGATGTTGAGCACTTTACTTTAAATAAATATGTCTCTGTTTCACAACTCAACTCCCACTACCAGTCACTCATTCAAATATTCCGTTTCGTTTCTTAGAATGATACAAAATTCTAACTTTCAGAACCAAAAGTTAATGTCACAGGTAATCGTAAATCTCTGGAACGGAAGTTACAATTTTAAGCGAAAAATTTAGGTTTCAAAATTATGAAAGTTGTTTTTGAAACAGAAAATTAAACAGAAAGGTAGTTTCTCATTTAGGGTTTAAAAATAATCGATCCTCGGACAGATTTCTTGTGTCAACTTCGGAGGTTTGATTATATTGCGGGTATCGGGAAGTGTTATCTCTGAAGATGGCGAGACACAGACGTATAATTTTAATAGGAAACCTGATCATGTGCTCCAGTTGCACAAGAAATTAACTCCATGCTTCAGCTCACCATTACTTACACTTCTCATTTTTGACACTTTAACGTAGATGACTGGGATTGGGACTCAACTGACGACTCAACTTCTTAAGTTGAAACGAAAATTGAATGAGTTGGAAATCTTCGTCTCTTCACACGCACAGGGCCAAGACCATACCACATAGCCATAAGCTCAGCAAATATATTACACACTTCTCCAAAACTTCTAATGAAATTATTTCAGATTGGGTAAAAGGAGCTCATGATTTGATGGCGAAATTGATTATGCATTTCGTCTTCCTCTCGTTTCCAATCTCAATCTGGCTCTAACTGTCTCACCCTTGAACCACAAATTGCATTCAGGCAAAGTTCTTTGACATTTCATCGTAGAAAGTCGATTTTCCATTGCCCTTGCTTTCTCCATAGTCTACACGATTAGTCATATTATTGTACAATTATCAGTATTTTGTGATCTTAAGGATTCTTGAATATTTTTTCTCCTCCGAGTTGGAAATTAATTGACAGAGATGGTTCTAGCAATGGCCAAATATGGCCCGGGCCTGATTCTGGCCCAGCTACGACACCTTGAGATAGACTAAACTACATTTCTGTTCTTGCGTGAAAAAATAATTCATAAACTTTAAGGTAATGAGTCTGGGACCTACTCACGAAAACAGAAATTTCGAAAATAAGTTAATTAAAATTGACATAGAAAGAAAAACGCAGAATTGGCCTTTACACCGAATGCGAAAAAAATCCGAGTAGTAGATCTGCTACTGTTAGTGGTACAGAAATAAAGCAAGTCTTTTATAAATCTGAGAAAATTGATTATATCTTGATATATTTGCCAAGTAAAAGAATAACCTATGAGATTTCTTAAGACAACTTAAGACCTAAATCCCCTTGTTATAATTGACATCGTCGTCGAGTTTTCCTTCAGAATGTACTCCTCGTGCACATACATTATTAAAACGAGAGTATTGATAATTTAATTTCTCAGTTAATTAAATTTGACAATTTTGCAAGTGGGTCGTTGAGTAAATACGTTTCGTAGGTGGAAGTACATGCTGAGGACGAATAATTTAGCTCAATTAAGGAGTTATTAAGCAGACTAGTCCTTCTCCGTTTTGTTCCAACACCTTGACTCAAGACAAAGTCCTCTAAATAGCCCATTATATTTTAATAGTCTCTGCTAGGCTTCGCTCAGCTCGTAAACTGTCCTTAAGAAAGAGTTCCACGACTAACAAACAAGGATAATGTTCATTTTGAGCTCACCATTTCCATATGGCATAGACCACCATTCCTCACATTTGAGAAACAAACTATTGTTTAAATATAACAGTCCGAATATTGACAACGCGCAACGGTTCATTCTGAAATTCTTGACCTGAATAAAAGAACTTAACTAACTAACTAGACCCTATGGTTTGGTCGGACGATCAAATTATTTCATTAAATGCTGGTCAAGATTTCAATCAAATTTCTAAATGTTTGTGACTTCAATGTTTCAAAAAATATATAGCACTGATAAAAGAATTTATCTTTCAATTAATCAACCGGTTTTGCGTTCAGGAGACTTGATAACAGGGTGAGCCAAAATGATCTCTTCCTATTTCTTGTCAGTGCCCATATCCGAATACATTAGTACAGACTTGTTTGAGGCATTTAAAATTCCTCAAGATTTTCTAATTTTCCCATTTACACAAATGATACAAAAATGCTTACTTTGAAGAAACTAGTTTGGTGGCTTAAAATATTTTTTAATTAACATGGTCTCAATTTTTGCGCACATAGACTAGATTGATATTGTCCATATTCTTATCCACGTCTTCCATCGAAAAGAAAGCAAGACTGGAATTGCTTTTCCTTCCTCTTATAAGTAATAATAATTTTGCTGAGTTTACTCAACTAACCACATTTACAGAAGAGAATGCTGACGATTGGTATTTCGATAGAAGTCAATGAGTCCGTTTGTAGTCTCTAGTTAATTTATGTTCCCGGATTTCTATCTTTTCACTATGTGGAAAAATTTGCACTATACTGAAGTGAGGAAATAATTTTAACAATAGGTATATTCAAAGTACATTTATTTTATAAGAACAGACTAGCCAGCTTTTTGTTTAGCACTGCTTGCAGCTACTGTCGCTTCGAAATACTTAGGATTTGATCTCCTAGCTTAACATGGTGTAGTGATTACTTCAGAATGGTTTTCTCGGTCATAGTATTTTTTTTGGTTCTGAATGCAAAATCACAATTTCAGAATTCTGGTTCGGACTGCATATGAAATCATCAAAAAATTATGTTTAACAAAATCAAAGCAAATAAAGATCATTAGAGTCCCAGTAGACCGACAATGCACTTGGTACGGTTGAAACTAGTTTGGGAATTCGGTTTAGAATATGCATTCTTGAACTGAGTCCTTGTGGCAGCGGAATGATAAGTCATCAAGAACATTGAGAACTTTCTCCAACATCTGGTACTCGTGTGGTCGGAGTTCTTGCAAAGAGATTCTGAGCTCCAAATAAATGACATATTCACAAACACAGAACGTCCTTCTTTTGTAAATACATTGTAAATCGAAATAATATGCTGAGATTACAACAGAATTCGATCGTCTACCGAATTCAGACACGCCAATATAGACAACACAATATGATTCGCCAATTGCATTTTTGTTCTAAGTGAAAAAAACTACTTACGAAATAAAAAGATTCCAGAGTTAAACCTTTGCGAGAAAAGAAGAGATATTGCGAACTGTAAAAAGCCCCACATTGAAGAGTGGATATTTAGTGCACAACATGCATATCTGGCGGGAATAATTGATTAGGGGAAAGGCGGAGAAAGTGAATTTTAGCAAGGTCGTAGAAAATATCCTCTTTTTCCTCTACAGTATAATTCAGTAGTGCCGTGGACAAATTATGCCTAGTGGAGGGAAAGAGGGAAGTAGACGTGGAGGAAGTACCCTGGGCAAGGTTGAAGGTTTGGGTCGGAATGAATGTGTATGTACAGCGGAAATAGGACAAATCCAATTAGTATCGAGCAGTCCCAAGTGAGGGAGGAACTATAAGGAGAGGATTCCTTAATTCCTAAGTGGAGTCCGTAGGGACTTTGTCTTCCTTGCTTTCTTCTCACAAACTCCAACCCTGCATAGACTTTTCTGACTTTCTCCCGGTCCAAAAGGTACACAGAAAGGACTCCTTCACCACTCCACGCCATGATGTCTCTTTTTATGAAATTCCATTTCCGGATCTCTCTCTCCTCACGAACAAGGACACCTAACGAAAGTCAACACCAAATCCTTCACTCCATTCATCCTCAATTTTAACTCCCTAAATACTAAAAGGAATCCAGAATTACCACGCAATTCTCAAATTACAAGATTTAACAGAAATTGAATAGAACAAGGAGTTCTCGCCACTTTCTCTCGGAGAAAGTTCAAACTGTTTCAGTTTTAGTTAACTGTTATATCCTCACTATAATTATTTAGCGTTTGATCCCTCAGGTAGACATGGTTTGGTTAGTACCGTATTGTCATATGAATCTGGTCGCCTGACACAGGTTTCACTGTACACGTAAAATCATAGGCAGACTGGTGTCTGGAATAAAATCGGTAGATAACATGATTGTGAATTTGACGAGTGGATCTGTCACGGATTTTTATACGTTGTCAACAGTGTGCTGAGACTTGATCTTGGTCTCTTTAGGACGAGTATTCAGATAGTGAGACACCTTTCTCTCTTGATCCAATCCATCTAGCAAAAGAGAAAAAAAATCGTCCGTCCCGCACCTCCACTTGAACAAATCACGTTCTAATCAACCCCTCTAACTCTACACGGGTGTAGGGCCAAACACACACACACACTTCTCCAGAATTCGCCTGACTCAACCTTTATATCCTTGGTTGAGCACGAACAAATCATGTCAGTCTTCTCCTCTCTTTTTTTTTACTCTGGAGCACAGTCTGTCTATGTTCTTCCGGTCCCTGGGGGTTTCATGCAGTGCGTACCTAGAAATGTTTGTTAACACGGCCAAAAAACATTCAAACCAGAATAACGATTCAATTCCCTCCGTCTTGAATCTTTGTCTACATTGAAAGGCGGAATAGTCAGATAAAGATGGCTTAGCGGGTTTTTGTTTATGTGAGGAAAAAGGGCACTGGGTTGAGCACACACATGCCTTTCTCCGTGTTTGCATTACTTTAAAATTTAAACAACAAAGCGCGTGCACACGGTGCGTGGGCTACTAATGGATTCAGATCTTGGCAATGGGGAAGCTTTACCGGAGGTTGTCCGCATTTTTAACTACTTTATGTCTCTTTTTAAAATTAAAAAAAGTCATATTCTTCCTTTAGCTTCGGAGTTAAGAAAAACAAACTTAGGTACCGTGAGACCTCAATTAGCTATTTGTTTGTTTGTTTGTTTTTTGATTAGAGTGATATTTCAACGCAGTCACACATACAAGTACGTTTTTTGACTGTCTTATTATGAAAACACTATTTGATGTTAATATTTACAAATTCTTTACAAATTCAAACGACCCAAAGCTTACAAGGAAATATAAGGCATATTCAAGCCGTGTAAACTTTAGCTACGCTAGTGCAATCTGGGATTTTCCGTCTGGGAGCTCCCTTCACTTTTTGGACAGGTGTTCAGTTCCTATTCCTGACCTGAGCACATTTCCGGGAGTGGTCGTTGATTAGAGGTTGGGATTAAATTTTTAACGGAACATTTTGGTTTAGTTGAAATTGATGAATGAGTGTACACAGCTCCCGTTTACACAAACATAGAGCACATGTATTGTGATCAACATTCCAAATGCATAATGGATTTTTTTGAAACCTCTGGATACAGTGTCGCAAGTTTGAGAATTCGGAAGATGTGGTAAGATGTGTAAAGAGAGTCATCTTTAAAATATTCGGAAAAGACAGACTGCGAGAAGCGAGAGTTGAAAATAGGTCGTGGAAAGCCTGGACCGGCTTGAACTAAAAACCCAGGGCTCAAGTTATAAAATGTAAGGCCTGCATGGATAATTTGTGAACGATGTGTTGACGCATTTATCAAGGACCCTTCATGGACAGATTCAGATTCTGAGACCACGTCTCCCAAGTCCTGCTCTCTCGTCCTGGGTTTGAAAATATAAGTTTTTGTTACACAACTTTTGTTGACGCCTAACTGAAGTTGAACTGAGGAAAGGAAAGCAAGGAAGTGAGTTGTATTCTTGTTGTCTCTTCATGCCGTTAAAGTCAAAAGTAGTTGGGTTGACTGGGGACATAAAGATGAGGATTGAGGATGAATGAATGTGTCCATTGGCTCAGTCAATTGGAATAAAATTCCACTCAAGAAGAGATGTAACGGTTGACAGAGTCAGGGCTAGGGAGACATGAGAAAATGAGTTCCGGCGGAACATGTAAATGAGTGTGAAAATGAGAGCTCTGGAGAAACTCCTCATAGTCCCACTTAGGACTTGACGAATGAGAACTCTCCCATACTTTCTTCAGGTTTTCAGACGTAGTACAGTAAACCTTAGAAAGGATGGCGGAACTAGTTCTGTGCATAAATAAATTGAAGAAAAGCAGTTGCCAAGGCTTGGTCTAAGTAAATTGAGCGTGTCCAAGGAAGATCGGATGAATTTCCCAGCAACATACAAAACATATCCATGTACGTGGTGAGAATGAAGCGGAGAAAGTGGAGAAAGTACGAGACTGTGGGTTCAGATGCAGAATTCATACCTTGAGCAATGAACTGGATGCTCAGTTTGTGGGGAGGATGGGTTGTTGAATTGATGGAAAAGAGAGACGTACACCTGGGTCTCAGCCCTCCTCAATGTCTTCCGCTATTCACAAAACCCAAGAAATGGAGTCCTCGAGGACCCAGAGAATTATTATGTGAAGACAAGTGCTCTGGTACACTTCGGAGGAAATTGACAATGACATATCTTAAGAGAGGCGTTAATTCGAATGGAAGTTGAGGACAACTACTCCAGTACGAGGATGGAGTCCCTCCCAAGAACATTCTGTCACGTGAATATAAATTGAACATGTTCCTGGATAATAGAAGAATCAAGATAGAGCAGAACAGAACTGGATCTCCAGTTTCATATACCACGTAATTATGGGCTAAATTTGATTTGTGTGCAGGGAGGGTCATAACCATTGCCCCCCTGCAGCCAGTGTCAGTAGTGCATTAGAAACTTTAAAATCTCTAAAGTACTTCCCAGTTACAAGATAAATTCGTTCTCAAAACAGAAGGATGTCCGATTCTTTCTAAAAAATTTCCTGTAATATGTGGTTACAGGAACATGAGAGAAGGATTCATGAAAAATATAAAAGAATATGAGTAAAGTGAGCCACAGTGAACTCCTTAAGTCTCATATCTGAGGTCTCTTGTATCATCAAATGGAGGGAATGTGACTCTTCTCTCATTTACATTTCCCTATTCCCTTTGTTGCATAATTTGGTCGTTTTGGCCTACCAAGTATAACCTACAAAACTTGGCCCGGTTTTCTTTTCTTCATGGATTGTTTGGATGCATAGACTAGCTGACGGCTTCCAGATTTCCGTTTCAATGATCCCATCTTTTCTTAAGTCTAAGACCATTTCCCTTGCCCTCAAGATGCAAATACAATTACTATTTGAACCACTAAATGTTTACTCAGATACACGACAACAGACGCTAAGAAATGAAGGAATATTGCTATCATAAATTTCTCAAATACAATCACAAAACCCTCTACGCACTACTCCAGAATTTTACATCAATTCTTAATGGTCGGTCATTGCCCATTATCCCACCCCCTTCGGGCGACACGCAGGTTTACCCGCTAAAAGTCAAATAGCTATTTCCCCAGAAAATTTTACAGGACAGGAGGAGATATTTCTGCCGTAGTCCAACTAATTTTGCAGTGCAGAGAAATTCTCAACTGAAAATTTCAAATTTCGTACATCTCGGGTCAATAGAAAAATAACTGAATACGGAATATTGACTAAACGTCTTAAATGTGCAGGGTATTTGAATTGGAACGGAACACCTGTCCAAAAAATTTACGCTTGGAGCAAATAGCTATGAACAACCACGTAATAAAATATTGTTTTCAAATTGTGAACCTCTATGTCGAACCATTACCATTCTCAATTAGACAAATATTGAGGACGACAAGGAGTTGATAACAATTTGATGAAATGACGTCGTTTAACTAAATATAAATAAATGGACTGTGTGGGTTAGAGTTGGGATTCAACTGTACGAGTTTGTTTCTATATCTAGAGACTAATTTGGATTGGAAAGACTGTTGTGAGTAACAAGGAGAGTGAGTAGTCCGTTAAGAGCTCATAATCGTTGGAATAACAAAAGATGAGGAGACAGACTGTTCTGGAGCCAAGGCATGCTGCCGTACAACGCCTGTTATTATCATAATAATAGGTTTCTCGAACGTGAAGCAATTTTGAAATTAATAAGCAAAGGCACTTTGACGTTGTTCTCAAAAAGTTTTGTCGGAAGGAAGGATGGATATGGAAGCGTGGGAAGTCGTCGTCTAGTCAGGAACAATTTCCCTCTTGTCTCTCATCAAACAGTTGTTAATTGTGAGACAAAAACTGTATATTTTTGGCGTATAAGTTGGGTGGGTGGTGGGTAAAAGCAAAGACCAAAGCAAAGGAACCAAGTACTTTTAGTCCTTCGTCGTCATCGTTGGAGAGAGGAAGCGGAATAAACTCTAAACAAGACTTTGACACAGGGCCAAAATCAATGAAAGAGCTATTTGCATATTTTCAACTCAATTTAGGGTAAAAATTAGTTGTGACGACGGACGGACGAACGGACAGACAGACTGGATGGGACAACAAAGTACATGAGAATAGTCGACTTTCCAAACTGTTCAGACTTTGGCTTTCCCTTTCTCCGCCGACTTTCTCTTTCAAGATGGATGGAGGTTTGTAGAAATTTGATGATACTTTTCGGCCGAGGAGACTCAGCTATTTATGTCAGCCCTAGCTCTCCGTCCATCTATGTTCTCCTTTCAGATGACTGTAATTAGCCTCTCTGACTCCAAATGAGCCTCTCACGACACAATCAACCATTTCTACGTAATGTATGTATGCATGGAAGAGATGGATAGATCCAGAGACGATTCTAAGACCAATTCATTACATCACATTTACTTACTTTACTTACACTTTCACCCGTGTCATGATAAACGTGGGCAGCTTTTACCTTCAGGGCGTCTTCTTCTATGTCACCCTTTATTATCGGAATAAAAAACTCAATGCCAGGTTTTTAAAAGTTTTTTGATTTACAGGTTTCACGTTCATAACATGTTTACTAAGTTTTACCAAGGCAATTCAGGACACTTTTCATACGCACGCATTCCATTTGAGCCACGCAGTCTAACAATTCAAATTCCATGGATTTTTTAAAATATGAGCTTTCATATTATGTTTGGCGCAGAGATGATAAATGGAGGAAAAATAATCTTGTCTACTAAATGTGTAGTGAGTGAAAACGAAATTGTCTATTTGTCAAAGAATATGTTCATTTAATTATGTTGAAATGAGTGAACGTCAAACCCAGACTGTATGACAGTAGAATGAAGCTGGTAATTGAACGCTTTGTTTTTATTTGAATCAGACCGGAGATGTTGGGAATACAAGCATTATTTTTTGTAAATGTAGAGATTGTAGATTTTAATGCTTTCTAATAATTAATAAATTACCAGGCGAACTGAAAGTAAAGCCGGGCCGGGTGCATCTGAACATGAGTAGACTAATTAATTACATCACTCGTGGTTTATGTTCGTAATTAGTCCAACACAACCCATCAAATCCACATATGTTGTTTTTGATGAAATGTCACAAACTAATTACTCGGAGCTAAGATTTAGTGAGGTTGACTGAGCCCAATCCAATTTTTGAAGTCATAATTAATTGAATGTGTGTCACCGAAATGAGCCGTTTTGACAAATACATGAAAGCCGTGGAATTCAATCCTTTACGCCCAGCGACTCCATTCATTCCACACTCGTCAAGATTTCCCGTGACTTTGACATTATATGAAATGACAACGTCACGTGTTCCAAATATACTGTAGCACCAATATTCTTCTTAAGGTCCTACGCCAAGGTAAATAGAAAGTGTCTCAATTCTGCAGCTTAATCAGAAATGTCGTTTTGAAGAATCCCGGCTAATTATTTAGCTCAGCCACTAATTCGTGACCTGAGTGAACGATTTGGAATTGTCGTAATAGAAGTGCCGTTCACTTGGTGCATGAAATTTGACATTTCATTAATTTATTCATAAGCCAATATTTTGAAATAAACGAAGTTTGGAGCATTACAAGGAGGTCGCAAATTTGGTAACTTTAGGACCTCTCTTGAGACACCCTGTGCTATATTTCGTTTGGTTTATTATGAGGAATGAGAAAGCTCTCTATTAAACTTAAGTTTTTGTTTCTCTGAGTCCCAGAGAAGTTG